>JAOYMR010000017.1:28171465-28181632 GCA_025802075.1 Tenebrosternarchus preto | reverse complement strand
TTTGTTCTATTTAAGGGTATTTTGGACATATATTCTTTAATTTTTGTTCTATTTAAGGGTATTCTGGACATATGTTCTTTTATTTTTGTTTTATTTAAGGGTATTTTTGGACATGTTCTTTTATTTTTGGAATTAAAATGGAGTTGTTAGATATTATGGCACCCACCTGTCCAAACTTCTCTGTGCATATTTTAGTCAGTTCATATTACTTACAAAGGCTTTGATTGTTTGAGTACTGGGTTTTCTTGGTATTACATTTACGCTGTGAGACACAGTACGTCTAAGGCATTCCGGTCAATTTTATAGCCCATTTGTTTGGGTTTTTTTTTTATCTCTGTGAGAGAGAAGGTGAGAGAAAGCCCCTCTCTTTCAGAGTTAAAACCACTGTGTTGATCAATCATTCAAAAATAAATCCAGTATTTTGTCATGTATAGCCAACAGTTATATCTGTGGAGGCACAAGCAACTATGTCAGTCCTTGATTGGTTGAGTTGTTGGGCTCAGACCATTTATGTGAACTGCCTTTACCTGCTGTAAACATGGAAACTTTTCAACTACAAAACTTATTCACAAAGTAAAAGGTCTATAACATTTTTAATCTGTCGTGAAACTCTTTCTTCCATTTTTCCCCTGATTTGACAGGTGCCATACCAAATGTCATATGTTGAGCTAAAAACCAAATCTTTATCTTGAGAAGGGGGGGGGTGGCCATTCAATCTGTGCCAGCAACGAAGTTAGACCAGCCACACTTCTGTGCTGTCACCAATTCAAGATAGAAAAAACAAAACAGTAGGAGCGATTTGGGAGTGCAAAGGTCAGCGTGTGGCTGTCCAGAGGGATATTGAGCATGTAAGCACGTCATGATCTACCAACCACACTCACCCTTCCCAAGCACCTCTACATACTCAGAAAGCACAATTCACTTAACTGTGCCATATAATAACCATGTAATACAGGCAGAGCTGGGAATATACTGTTGATATAAGCATTTATCTGTAGTGCAAACCATTTTTGACTGGGTATGACCTTGGGCATATAGCCAAAGTGTTCTGTCAGCAGTCCATTACAAACGTTCTAGTGGGCCCCCTATTTGAACTAGTTTAAAACTGTTAATGGCTCTCCATGTCAATACACCTTCAAAGCGGAGAACTCGGCATGTTCTCACGAACATTTGCAGTAAGAGCCTGGTCAAATTAACGTGCTACAGTGTCAAAATGTAGGGTTACATCGAATTGTGAAATCTTGCTTCATAAGATTTTGTGTTCGTGAACACAAATACAATGTAAGGTAAATGCGAGGCACTCAAGAAGTTGTACTTCATACCTCCAAGATGCAAGAAAACAACAACGCATTAAAAAGACAAACAACTACGAGGAGACGTTTTCATACAGCTCTAATGACAGGTTTATTTTTACGTAGTAATGATGCAGGTCCTGGCGTTTCCCCCTAAACTGTGTAAACGTAATGATGTGTTTGAGAGCCCAGGTACGTGAAAAATCACGCTAATAAATTCGTCATAACAACAAGCAAGTGAATTAATGTATATGATCATTTCGACTTGTATTGGTTTTAAGTGTCATTAACACAAGTCTATTCAGTATAGTATCCGACTATGTGTTAAGTGTCATTAATACAAGGCTATTCAGTGTGATATCCGACTATGTTTCCAGGTCGTTCAGTCGAAACAACGACATACTGGCTTGACTGGAACGGCTGGTTAACCATTTTGGATCCGTGTGAAAACATTACAATGTCAGCTAGCTAACGGTAGATTAACTTACCTGCAACCGCCAACAATATGTAGCCCTTACTACAAGTATTTCTTAACTTCAACCGAAAAGAAACCAACTTGGCTAGCTAACAACTCTTGAGTAACGTTACTGAACTGATTAAACATATCCGCTATCTTAGGTAACGATGGTAATTTGCAGTTTATTTATACTGTTTGCTAATTAGCTTTCTAGCTAGATACCGATAGCTAGCGAGCTAGCTTATGCCATTTAATTCGGATGGTTAGCTTAGCTTCATCTGTACCTAGCGACCTGGCCAATGTGGAGGATAACGCTGCGTGTGTAGTAGTGTGCGTAGATGAATCGGTCTGCAAATGAATCTTTCACAAAACACAGACAAAGAATATTTGTAATCCAGCTACCTGTTCAGTCTGTTCTCCTCCGCCGTCGATGTTTCTCTAACTTGCGAGACGTTGAATGGTCGCGCGCTTTGCTAATATTAGCTAGAAGCTAATCAAGTACTGCCAGATGGAGCGATTAGTTATGCGTTCGGTCAGATGCAAATGTTTTGACAAGACGAGAGAAGTCCAGAAGCTAATCTTGATTTTCGTAAGGTATTCGTGAAAGGACGATGAATCCCGACACCTTGCTTCTGTGATCAATTCTTCTGTTATCACGTCAGCGTTAAGTTCGTTTTGTTGCAAGAGTTGTGTTTGGCTTAGCTTAGCTTATTTTAGCTTTAGCCCGCTAGCAAACAATATTCTCCCAGATGAAGGCACCAAGCTAACGAGGTTAGCTGGCTAATTCCAAGAGCTATTTTAAATCCAGGACGTTGTTTTGAGTTGCACGTCAGATATCCTTCGCCGAAGCCGCAAACAGATATGTGTTTGATGCTGAAACCTTTCTTTATCTATTGACAGAGTTTTGCTGAAGCTGTCATCCCAACCAAATCGTTATTTGTATCTTTAATTCTCGCGTTGGTCTCTCCCCACCGCCATTTTCAACCTCAAGCTACACAAACAAACAGGGAACCCGTTCACGTCACCCAGAAGCTGCGCTGCCTGCATGATCTATATAACATAGCTTGACATACTTATACAATGCGTATAGTTTTGGAATCAGACAATCTCCGCAGATCATCGCAAAGTATGCATTTATCGAAAGATTCCAGGTTGCGACGTGCACGGTGCCCGTCAAAGCGGGGTCGAAAGCGCGTTCGTGCGCCAGGGGGCTATTGGGGCATTATCTTGAATGAACTTTCCCAACGGTAGAGCTGGCCACAAACTGTCACGCGTAGAGGTTTTTCTTTGCTTTAACGTAGAGCTCTAGCCAATCTTATTACCTTGTTCATAAACCGAAAAACTGATCTCAGTAAAACATTTTCCTTTCTCACGTCGTTTTCACCACATAATATATGCCACGGATATTTTTTTGCGTTTTATAGCTCGAAGTCGTGTTCTGACATCTTTACTGTTCATCTAATGACATTTAACCATCCTAAAATCTTTAGCCCAATGCTCGTGTGCCAATAAGCACGTCAGCATGGCTATGTGTTACAGGAGCATTTTATTATCCGGTTATATACAGTAGAAAATACAGGATCCTGAAATCCCACAGATCGCGCTACTGATTGCATGGTGTGTACTAAGTAGCACTGAGTCTGCGTGGTTTTATGTTTAATGTGTACTGAGCAATATTCTGTATTTACTGCACAGCCTTTTGGGCTTTCTTGTGGTCACGTTTTGTTTTTTAATGTAATGAAGATGATTTATGGTCTGAAACGTGACCAAAAACAGTTCCACTATTGTAATAACAATTTCCAAAGGAAAAAAGTAAAAGAAATTCCCATAAATAAATAATACAAAACCAAATTACAATATTAGTTTTTGTCAAATACAATGCTTGTTTTTAAAACAAACAGCCTGTTAATTGCTTTTGGATACATTTTGTTGCTGTTGTTGTTGTTTGTTTGTTTTTTTATATGAGTTTCATCATAAATATTATGAATATCTAACAATGCATTCAATTTAGACAACGTTACACACCCCTACAACTATGGATAACCAATTATTCATTATCATTTGTAACTTACTACATGTTTGACATTTCAGCAAATGCTTCAAAATCTTATTTCTATAAACAATGTATCAATATTAGTTTTGATGAACAGATGTGTGCTTTGCTTTTAAACAGAATCTCCTACAGAATGTGACCTGTTTTCCCAATTGGTTTCTATCATTTCACCCACTTGGGAAAGAAAGAGTGGGAGGCAGTGATATCACAGAAACATCAGATATGCTTCTACAGTATAATCAGACACCGTCCTACTGATGTATGCAAGCTAATCAAGCAAAGTGCCAAAACTAAATATGGCATTGTGATGGTTATTTATTCTGGTGCTCCACACAGACTGCAGTCAGACACTATTGTAGTTATTCTTAGTCTCTGGATCAGTACAGTAACTATGGTAAAGCACTTGTACTGTCAACTGATAAGGTTTCTATATGTTCTGTATTTACACTGATAAAGTTTCTATTTGTTCTGTATTTATACTGATAAAGTTTCTATATGTTCTGTATTTAAACTGATAAAGTTACTATATGCTCTGTATATATACTGATAAAGTTACTATAGGTTCTGTATTTAAACTGTGAATTCTGGTGTCTTTACACCTGTCATGGGGCTTTTTGAGTCTTAGAATATAAGATACAGGACAAGCAAAACACTGACCTTGACCAAATGTTACACATGACATCAGATATAACAGCACTTATGCATTGTCTATGCAAATATAAAAAGCTTATTTTTTCCCTTGTATACACTGTGAGCAGCAGATTTAGTAATTTTGGTGGATTTATTAAAGTTCAATTAGTCTACAAAATTAAGAAGATTACATTTAATAATAACTTATTCTCATATTTAAACAAATAAATTTATTTTAATAATTTATTTTCAAACAGTCTATAATTATTTTTACAGCTAGAATTAACACTACCTTTTATGAATGGGAAAAGCGGTTACAGCTGCAAACAGGCCTCCATGCCGGAGAGGGGCAGTGTTGCTGCAAAGGGTCGCGAGAAATAAACATTAACGTCATCTGTGTGCGACACAATATCGTTTGTCGGAGAAGCAATGGCAGAACCTGTGTATGTATCCCATTCTGTTTACGTTTTTATCCGAATTAATCCAAGTCATTATTTAAAAAAAAATTCTTTAATTTTTGATCACATCAACTATGTGATATAAATGATCGACTGAAATGCGTATTTTGCGAATTTGATCAAATTAAATAAGTTAAAAAATAAATCTTTCTCACACATAGGCCAGGAATAGGCTGAAATAAATACCTGGACCTCTTTTCTGGAATTAAAAGAGTCTGTTAGAATAATAAAATTTTTAATGGCATGTAGATAGCTACGTTTTGTTAACTAGCTAGGTACGTTAGCTAATCATATCTAGATTTAGAACCTATCTAGCTAAATTTCCCGTTAGGAGTGATTAGCTGGTTAACAGCTGACTGGTCGTTTTAGGTTTCAGTAAAATGTAACATCAATAAGACAAGTGTCATCGTGTCAAGTGGAGAAGTCCGTATGAACATATATGATATATGATACTGCACGATACTTCCTATTGTAGAGTCCGTGCTCAAATAGAAACTAGCAGCGTGTATGTATGTGTGTGTGTGTGTGTGTGTGTGTGTGTATATATATATATATATATACACACACACACACTCACACACTATCATTTTTTTCTTTCTGCTCTCTGATATCAGGTACTAATACCCTGAGAGAAGCGTGTGTGTGTCCATATGTTGTGAAACATGTAGCTGTAATAATGAACTGGTTAATGGATTTAACATGCATTGTGTTATGCAATATCTTGCAATGTCTTTACTTTCCCAGCAATCAGAAGGTTATTAAATTGGTTCCTGAGAACCTCCTTAAAAAGAGGAAAGTATATCAGGCTATAAAAGCAACTCAAGCCAAGCTTGCTTTACTTCAGAGGAGAAAGGTAACATCAGTACACACTGTACATGCACCTCAGTACACGCTTGCTGAAATAAAATGTGAATTGAGGTGAGAGCAGATCCTTGTTTTTCAAACAGATAAAGACAGGAAGACCGATAAAGTTCGTACGGCTGGAAGAGTTTCATAAGCTCAACAAGCGGAGACATCGAGATGACACCCGTCTCCAGAGAGCCAAGCAAAGGCCTCCACCTGCCCTTCCACCTGCGAGGAACAACTTGGTGTTTGCTGTTCGCATTCGCGAGTAAGCCTGGTGTTCTATTTGAGAATAAAGGTCTATTTATAGCCTGCAGATCTATTTAAGAGTAAGGTCTATTTACAGCCTGCAGATCTATTTAAGAGTAAGGTCTATTTACAACCTGCAGATCTATTTAAGAGTAAGGTCTGTTTTCCTCTTGGTGTGTGCTATTTGGATCTAGACAACAAGATCTATTCACATCCTTGTGTGTTGTAAGATCTGTTTTTACCTTTCATATCAATAGTAAGATCTATTAACAGCCTGCTGAACTATTTTTGCACAGTATTCATAACTTCTGCAGTTTGATCTTCTTAATGCTGCAGTGCTAACCCTAGCTGCGTCACTTACTGAACTGGTCGGTGTTAAGACTTACTGACATCTGTGCTCATGTCTGTGATGAGACTTACTGGTGTCTGTGTGGTCTGTTCCCAAGGATCAAAGGCGTCAGCCCCAAAGTTAAGAAGGTCATTCAGATGTTGAGGCTGCGAAAAATCTTCAGTGGTACCTTTGTCAAAGCGAGCAGGACATCCATAAATATGCTGAAAATTGTAGAACCTTATGTTGCCTGGGGGTACGAGTTCCTTCTTTTGATGATCTTTTCTTGTTCTCTGTATGTGTTGGACTGCTATAAAACATATAGCAGTATGTATTTATTGCTTTATCATTTTTATTAATTGACAGATTTCCTAATCTAAAGTCAGTTCGAGAACTCATCTTAAAAAGAGGCCAAGCAAAGATTGATAAGAGAAGGGTTCCTCTGACAGACAACACAGTCATCGAGCAGCATCTTGGTAAGTCCTGCTCTGTCACAGGAAGGAAACGCAGAGGAATGTTCCTGGCAGTGAAAATGCTAATGTGTTTATCTTATGTAAGTGATGAGCTTCATACCAGAGGTGACACCAAATTACTATAGAGACACTGATGACGTAGTTCTAAGGTGGGGTTGGGAGAGAACCAGCTAGCTGCTGTGTCTTATGTTTTTTAATTGTCCAGAGTTGCAATGCGTGTAGATGTTAGCCTGCGCGTGGATGTTAGCTTGCACACCTTTCTATTAACCGTTTCTTGTGAAACCATGTGAAATGTTTAAAACAATTCAATATGCAATATTTCAATAAAACAATATTCTGTACTGTCTTTAAAACATAGTTGTATACATTGGAATGAACAAGATACAGTGCAGAGCAAGTATATAAAACCTTCCCTTTCCACCACCACAGAGAGGAGAAAATCTGTCCTGTCTCCAGCAAAGCCATCACTGCTGATCTCAACACCTGAGCATCTGTACATGTTCTCTTCTTGTTCACTACAGGACAGTACGGGATCATTTGTTTGGAGGATCTCATCCATGAGATCTGCTCTACTGGAAAGAACTTCAGACTGGTGAACAGGTTCATTTGGCCCTTTCATCTCTCTGTCCCTCGACACTCTGCCAGAGACAAAGCTGGTCTTCTGAAAGACATGGGTGAACCTGGGCCTAGAGCTGAGGACATCAACAGAGTAATCAGGAAATTCAACTGAGCACCAAACATTAAGCCTCCTCGAACTGCCCCTCTCTCTTGTCCTGCTTTTGATGACGCGTTCTGCAGACCAACACAGACGCCTCCCGGCTCCCCGAGGACGGACACGCTCCAGCTGTTTATCCGCGATAAAGAATGATGGGAACACTCCGTCTCGAGCAGCGTAATTGTTGAACAGCTGAATGGTCAAACTACAAACGTATCGCTCACAGCTGGGGCTGCAGTGTTCTTGAACATTCCTGACAGACTGCTGGAACCATCTTGTAGATGTTTTCCCAATCTATAAACAAATGTTTTATTATCAGTTTTGTTACTATAATATCTGTTAAGGCTTCCCTGTCCAGAAATATGAACTTGGGAGAGAAGGGTGGAACTGTGGAAAGGCAGAAATGGGAGCCTTTGAGAGCTTAAGATACTTTAAGTGATACTAAACCAATTTTCAATGTTAAATATCGTGGTTAGTAGATGAAGGTCAGTCGACCTTGTTTTCAGCAGCCATGTTGGATCTGTACATTAAAAGCAAAAACGTTTAACGTTTCTCTATTTTGTATGTTGTCTCCAAATTTTCTTTGATTGCTGGTAATGTAATGTGGGGGAAAACATTGGCTGCATGTGAAATTTCTGACCTGGGATCAGTTAAAAAGCATCTGTAATCATCCATCAGGTAAAAGACCAAAAAGCGAAAAAGTTCGCAGGCTTTTACTACATGACAGAAGACCGTGATATTATTCTGTATGATAGGAAAATCTTGGATAAAGTTAGTGACATACTGGCGTCTTACGGTACTATATTGTTTATCCGCGATGTTCGTGTGGCGACGGAAGGAGCACGTGTTACTGGTAAGAGCAGCGGCTCGTGATGTCAAGGAGAATGGGCGGTCTCGCGCGCGATCAGGTCTCGGTTCGTTACACAGTACACTGGACGTTAGTTAAATGAATTTCGTCGGGTAAGGTAAGATGTTACCCGTACCTTAATATCTGCGAATGGTAGTGCCGCGTTGTCGTGAGTATAAGAAAGTAAGCAACCTTGGCTTAAACCGGCATGCTTTAATACCTTGAGCGCTTTTTCGGTTACGTTTGGCAAACGTCATCGTTAACACGAGGTGTAACCCGACAAAGCTTCGTTTGAATACATTTTATAAACTGAATCTTTACAGATCAGTAGGCTTTTTGTTCAGTTTTAACCCAGTAACTGGAGCATTAGTGGTTCGCAACGTTGCGCTATTGCATTAATTGCTCGTGATGCGCTCAGCGGCCGACAAAACGGGACGTTTTTATTCGTGTCATTGTGATGTTTTAGATAATCGGTATATAAGAGAATTTCAGATGTACAAAACTCTAATATGCTAGTAGGATAGCATACTCGCTAGTTATCCTGTGAAAACAAATGTGACATAATGCGTGAGGTCGAACGGTTTACTTCACCAGGAGCTAAACGATGCGTGGGTGCATCACCGGGTTTCGGAAGCATGTTTTATTTTTAAATGCTGGATTAACTAAAGCAACAGCACATATGTAAATACTCCCCTAAGATCAGTGAACTTTGCCCGCGTGCGATGGTTTTCATCACCACTGGATTGAACATGCCAGATAAATTCGGATGTCACCATTGGGCACGTGGGCCACGCGGAAGCGGTGACCGTAGCCCGTAGACGCAAAGACGCCGATCATGATATCAATATGATTGCTGCTGTTTCTGCATGTGTCCACGCCACCACGTGACGCATTGGTACATGGTGACCATATATACCGACAAAAGTTTAATGAAAGCAGACAACAAATACTTATAGTCGTTAACAGAACGACGAAGTTATAAAAGTTGAAAAGGTGTTGCTCAAGTAATTAAAAAAAATGTGTCCGTTGTAGGTTAAACGGTTCTGCTGGTGTCGGAATGACGTACAACGAGATGGTCTTGTGTTTCTGCGTGCAGTAATAAACCCTGTGGTTCTCAGCCCGGTTCTCGGAAATCCCTACGCATCACGTTTACTTTTTCTCAGTTACCAGTATTACGAAACAAAGCTATCAAAAGCGCGATCACCTGAGATAGTCGTATTAAACGAGGGGTTTGAGCAAAAACATGGGCTGTCTGGTGAATCCTGAGGACTAGGTGGATAAACACCGATATAAAGTCCATCAGGTGTCCTGCGATGCACCTGCTGAGTTCATGCTATTCGAGCCCGTTCACTTGACTCCGCGCATACTTGCGTCCTGCCAAAGCCAGCAGGCGTCTGCGGGAGTGAGGAGCCTGCCAGGAACGCGCTCGAGGCGTGGAGGGAAAAGTAATGGTGCACATTGTCTTTGAAAGGTTTATAACTATATGTTATGTTCTTTGAAACGTTTATAACTATATGTTATGTTCTTTGAAACGTTTATAACTATATGTTATGTTCTTTGAAACGTTTATAACTATGTTATGTTCTTTGTCGTTGGTAGTTGCAGCAAATCACCTTATCTACAGACTATTTACTGCATTGCCAAAGATTCTGCTTTACCAAAAACACTGCCAACACTAGTGATAGAAATGATTTCAGAGATGTATGCCTGCACACATTAAAATGATTTCCATTTAAAATGTGTCCAGTCATACTTCTAGAATGTACAGTGTATGAGTTTTACTGATGTTTGTCCATCAGCCCTGCCAGTATAGAGGGGATCC
>JAOYMR010000017.1:28147149-28160638 GCA_025802075.1 Tenebrosternarchus preto | reverse complement strand
ACAGCCGACCCATCTCCTACTCTCACCTCATAACTGCACCATAACAGCACAGCCGACCCATCTCCTACTCTCACCTCATAACTGCACCATAACAGCACAGCCGACCCATCTCCTACTCTCACCTCGTGACATCTGAGTGTAAGTTGTGTTTTCATTTCACATGAACATTTGTAATCATGAAAGAAACTTCATTTTGCCTTTGTCACACCTGAAATTACTTGAACTAGTGCACTAGAACTAGTGCACATAAGATAGTGCACTTAGTGCTTTTCTTCAACACCTGGTGTCAGTGTTGCTATTATTAGTGTCAGACTTCTAGAGCAGCACAATCCTGTGTTATTCGTTTTCACTGTGATTTCAGCTAATACTGTGTCTCTCTCAAAATTATTGCTGACCATGAGGATCAATGTATACCTTGTGCACAAATGTCTGCAAAGTAGAAATTTCACAAAATTCCCAACATTTGAGTAGTTTGGTAGAATTTGGAATTGCTGTACATATACTGTGATTATGATTCATTTAGAATAGGACCTTAAATTTTACGAACCTTGAAATATTTGGGGAAAAGAAATTGCCCTTTTGTCCAACCCATCTCCTCTACATTAGTCCAAGTGCTGAGAACATAACTACTAACTTCAGGAGTTTTTCCTATACGTTTTGTTGAACACTTAATTTTATAAGAAGAAAAGCATTGCACTCAAGTAATTGCAAATCAAAATAAATATTTTAACAGCATAATATTTGTGTATAATAAATATTATGAGCATATTTATTTAACTCTATTTTCCCATTTTGTAGATTTTTTTCATTTTTTAAAAAGTCTTTCCTATTGTGCGTTCAAAAGCCACAAGCAGTGGAGTCTGACCAGCTCTGCGCTTTGGTCACTGCCTTCATTCTGTCTCTTTTGTTGATTGGTCACAGAAGTTCCAAAGATTTTGGAAACTTCCTAACAGGCTCCAGAGAGGCGAAGGCCGGGGATTGAGCACAGAAGCGATGTTTTACACATGCACTTAAGAGACTTGGGTATTTTTTCCCAAATCATAAATGTTTGTAATAAAAGTAATGAATACTAATGTTCTCCAATGTGAAAAATAAAACTGCCTATCTGAAAAATGTCTGCATTTTGTATGTTTTATACTGTTTTGGTTAGTCTGGAAAATGAATGACTAATTAATACATTGAATGGTAATGGTAGTTTAATTGTGTGTTAAAAGTATTTAGGAAGTCAATAAAAACTACAAGTTAAACATTAGATATCCGTATAAATACAGTCTAAACACAGTCATAAACACAGTAATGAACACAGTCTAAACACAGTCATGAACACAGTCATAAACACAGTCATAAACACAGTCATAAACACAGTCATAAACACAGTCATAAACACAGTCTAAAAACATTCCAACGACGCTTGATAGATGGTGAAAGAAAAAGGTCACTTGAATAATAACCACTGGATGCATGAACATTGAGGCTAAAACTTTTTTTTTTTTAAACTTTTGCTAAATTATGTGATAAATTCTGAATGTAATGGTGCTCGTGCTTTATTGGTGAATATACACAGCTGAGTGACGTGTCCCAGTTATTCCCACGTAATGCGTGAGCAGTTATAATGTCCTTCACTCTCCGCTCTCCACAATCCTGACAAACGTCTGGAGATCTTGGGCTATTAACTCAGGCTCTTCCATAGCAGCAAAGTGGCCTCCTCTGGGCATGACCGTGTAGCGGAGCAGCCTGTGGTACTTCTGCCTGGCCCAGAGTTCTGGAGTGTGGACCATCTCACAAGGGAAAACAGCCACGCCGGCTGGAACCACAACTGGGATCCTACAGGTAGATGAGGAACGCAAAAATAAATACATTAGTACATGAATAAAAACTAAACAAACTAAAAAATAACTTCAGTTCTTCTGGATCTAAGTGTTTAGGAACATGCGCAAGATTTTTAATAAACAGGATGACATGAAAATTTTCCTGTGCTTGTGTACACTTTTCCTGTGCTTGTGTACATGCATTTGGACACCTGGACTTCCTGCAACCCATTAACTGTGAAATAATCCAATCCAGTCAGTGTGTGTGTCCTGTCTACACAGGCTAAGATCAGCTATTCAGATTTGGCTCCCTTTTTCGTTAATAGGGGAGTGATTAGCATAATACCGCCCTTGTTCCGAGTAACTCCGCCCACAGCTTGAGATCTAACATGCGCCTTTTTTCGTTTGCACGCGCCAGTCCCTCTAAGCTCGAAGATGAGAGTGAAACAGAAACATCACCACCTGTTCAAGGTGGAACTACAGGTCAGAGAAGTGTAGCTGTGTATCAGGGTGTGATCAGGACCTCAGGGTGCTGTGGTAATTTGTGTAAAGGGAGTATATGTGCCCTTTAAAATGAAACACTCTGAAACAAACCGTGTCTGTGCTTACTTTGCATGTGGCTGATCAAGACCTTTGCCAAAGTTCTCCTTATAGAAACGCATGGAGGAAATGATGGAACCAGTGGTCCAGTAGATCATCACATTGGTCAGCAGGTCATCCAGAGAGAACTTTCTATGAGGGAAGTGAATGTTGTATGAGCTGGTAAAACAACCATCAGAACTAAAACAACAACAACAGCATCCCTGCACCTCCCCCGGACAGCCTACCTCTCCACCTCCCCCGGACAGCCTACCTCTCCACACCTCCACCTTCCCCGGACAGCCTACCTCTCCACACCTCCACCTCCCCCGGACAGCCTACCTCTCCACACCTCCACCTCCCCCAGACAGCCTACCTCTCCACACCTCCACCTCCCCCGGACAGCCTACCTCTCCAGTCCTCCATCCTCAAGGTTCCTGAATTCAGGGTCTGTCCAGGTGGAGAACTTCTCCAGTATGTAGGCAGCTAAGCCAACAGGAGAGTCATTCAACCCACGTCCTGGGAGAAACACACGTCTTATGAGAAATGCATATTAGGGTATGGAAAGTTGGTAAAAGAATGTTTACTAAAATAAAAAAGCAAAGGCTCTTAATTTGGACTTTTGATTCACTGCAGTGGTATGTTACCAGCAGTGGTATGTTACCAGCAGTGTCAGGCTTGGTGGCTTGTATATGCAAGTATCCAGACTCTTTCACAACATCCACCACGAGTTTCTCCCCACACGGAAAGATTCTCTTGATGTCATGTTCACTGAAGCCAAAGAGCTTGGGGAAATAGCGTCCCAAGAGCAGAGAAAAGCCAATAGTCAGGCTTGGTTTGGCAGGAGGGACGAAGTTGACGTGAAGGCCCTTTACAATCCTGAAAATCAATCAAACTTGTAGATTCAAATGAATTTGAAGAAAGTGAAGTCAAAGTATCATATGCACAATGTATCCAGCACAAACACTGACATGGTTGAACTGAGGCTCAGGTCAGTGGAATTACACTGTACAGAACATATCAAAGTCACTAGAAAGTTAAAGACCAGGGTGTAACAAACACGGCTTGTTTGTATTAATAAACTGAGATTTAAAAATGTAACAGATGAAGCATAAAAAAGCCATATTGCAGCTTCATGACCTCATGACCTGCTTTCTAATGCTTGATGATTGTGTGTTTACTCAGACGTGCTGCTGGATATACGACTGAGGGAGGTTTTACGTGGGCTCCAGCTGGGCCATGTTGGTGGTGATGATCCAACCCCAGTCCCCGCCTTGGACGTAGAAATGTCTGAACCCCAGCCGCTTCATCAACTTATGGAAGACCCTCGCAGCGGAAACAGAGTCGAACCCTGGAGAGAACCATGAAACACCAGCCCTTACTGAACACAGCCACACTGGAGCTGCTGGGAACATGAACATGATCAGCACCACACTGGATCAGGACATCCACCCAAAAGCAAATGGTCTGTGGAAATCATAATGGATCATGACTCTACACATGCTGGTTATTCTAAAACATATTTGTACATTATATGCATTTACAATCATTTATAGTTTTGGTATTTACCAGATGCTTGTATCCAATAGCACTGCAGTCATCGACGCAGGAAAGTTTAGCTACTACAAATAGAGTTCAGAAATGCCCTTAACTGAGTGAGCAAAGGTACTCTGTATTAAATCATCTGCATGTGGAGGTGAAGGCCTCGAGAACGAGTCATGCTGCGTTTGAGGTGGAGAGGTCAGAGGTCAGAAGTGCAAGCACACACACCTGCTTTATGTGGAGCTTCTGAGAAGCCATAGCCAGGAATGGAGGGACAGACAACCTCGAAGGCGAAGTGGTCTGTGTTCGACGGCTCCGTGAGGAGGGGCA
The DNA here is from genome assembly GCA_025802075.1 of Tenebrosternarchus preto. Classification (NCBI taxonomy): domain Eukaryota; kingdom Metazoa; phylum Chordata; class Actinopteri; order Gymnotiformes; family Apteronotidae; genus Tenebrosternarchus; species Tenebrosternarchus preto. The sequence goes on along the minus strand of JAOYMR010000017.1, from coordinate 28,156,379 downwards.
GGACTCCGTAGAACTCATAAAAGGAACCTGGCCAGCCATGCACCATCAACAGGGGCACGGCATGCGTTCCTTCTGGAAGGTTCTTTGGTTTCACATGGATGTAGTGGACATCGATTCCTTGTAGTTCAAATAATAATGACATTTACTGCATTTAATATAGAACAACGTCCCTGTAAATCAGCATGGCAGTGTGTGTGTGTGTGTGTGTGTGTGTGTGTGTGTGTGTGTGTGTGAGCCTTTCCTGGAAAGTGAACCCATCTCCATGGTTTTGTTAGTACTTCACCTACCTGCTCTACAGATGAGTTACAGATGAAACATGGTGAATAGTACTGATCTATATGTTACTAAATCATGCTTTTGGTGCCTGTTTGCCTGGATGGTGGCTGTTTGTTTTGTTGTAAATGGCCTTGTTTGTAGCAGATGGATTTGCACATATTGTGAATTTAAAAGTGCTCAGGCTATGTTAAACTAATACACATGTATGCATGTGCTTAAGTCCTACACCACACATTGAGAACCCTGTTTCACCATCACAGTACCTTCGATCTTGGTTTTGAAGTGGGGGTATATGTTCAGTCTGTCCACCTGTTTCCTCCAGTCAAAGCTGTTCCTCCAGTAGGACACCACCTGCTGCAGGTATCTGGAGTTGAAGCCGTAGTGAAACTTGCTGTCTTCCAAAGAAGGGAATGATCGAGTTTGATCAATCCTGCGATGCAAATCCTACAGATTACATAGCAAAGAATGACTGGTTAGTTCCTTGATAGTAGATGGGTCCCTTCCTCCCATATATCTTGCTTTAAATTAGACTGGTAAACTAGTAAATCAAACTGGATAACATAAATCAGACTGAGAATGGTTTAATTTTAGCAAATAAACTATATTTTGGTATTTTAAAATGAAAGACGTGGTTAGAATGATACAATGTATAATGACTGGAGGAGTCCGTCTCAACAGTCTGTCTGGCAACCTCACTGTGAAATACAGCATATTCAGACTATTTTAAATCCTAGAAGAAAAACTGTCTTGTGAAACTGTAGATTTGACTCAACCATTAAGCAAAAACCTTTAAAGTCTTACTTCTATCTCGACCTGTGTGGTCTCCACTCTGAAGGCGCGAATGCTATCATCTTCAGGAATTTCCAGGGGACTTCCCACACCCCACCACCCATCTTCTGTTTTTAATGACACCTGCTTCTTCTTCAGAAGCAGAAGAACCACCAGTGCCCCCAGCACAACTGCTGCTGCCAGTTCTGCATACATGCTGGTAGGTCCTGGGGAGAATCACGTAGCATCAACAAAACATCAGCACAACCCTTTACTTAGGTGTGCATTAGTTCAACAAATAAACACAGACAGATACATTCAGTTCTAGAAGAGCTTATGCCCACAACTGAGCAGTTTCTTCTAGATTAATTTGATTGTGATAACAAAAAATCAACACATCTCTTTCATTTACTGTGGTACAGCACAAACACTCATATTTGCTATACTTGGTGTGTGTATTACAGCTGGGTCTGCCAAACAGTCACAACCTGACACTGACAAAGTACTTGGTAGCACATGTTAATAAAAATATACACCTGATATTGAGGACGTCTATTAATGTTATAGTCACTGTTGTCTATGGAATCTCTGCAGTGTTATAGTCAGTTATGCAGTTACTACTTTTATTAAATGACATTTAATTTCTCCCAATATTAGTAATGCGCTCTTATCTAGACGCTGCATAACCTTTGAAACTATGTAGGGAACTGGAACAAAGTTCCTCTATTACACAACTGTCCCAGCAACGAGAAATCATGAGAAAAGCCTGAGAAAGACAGAAACACGCGCAACATACGGGACAAAACGCTGGACAAAAGCTTCTCTCAGCCTATCTGCTCACCACCATAAACTGTACTGTTCGGTTTATTCATGCAGTTCTGAGCTGATAAAAAATTGCGTCTGAAAAACTAAATAAACAAAAAGCTCGGAAACGTATTGAATTAATTTCCCACTGTTCATTCTGACTGTTTTCATTTTCATACTGGTATCGTGACGCAGTTCATGCGTGATTTACAAACGTAATTTGTCGACGAAGCAAAATTATCTAAAGTTATGCAGCTTTTAGTAACTAATACGTTATTATAGTTAATTATGGACTATACGGACTTTGTATCTGTTCATACTTCACGGTTCTACTCAGTAGATGCTACAAACATTTTTCCTCTCTGAAAACGCCTATATTAACCAATAAACACACTCAAAACAAAACTGCAAACTTACCTGCCTCAGGTAGCAAATTGATTCGGAGTGACACTGAACGTGACTCGCTCGCACGTTCATCACCTGCTGGTGTGCGTTCAATAAACTCACTCCACGGAAAGCACGAGAGACTCTGTATACGTTACATTCAGCCCTTCCGGATATGAGAGCGGCTTCACGTTAATGACTGGTGGGACTGGTGCATTATGGGAAACGTAGTTTCATTGAGGAATTTAACTCAAAAAACATGTGCCAGTCAGTGGTTTTCAATCCGAGAACATACACTGTACGTTTTTGTGTTCTGGACAATAGACTATATAACAAAGGCTTGATACCGAAGCCCATTTCCGCCACTTAAAATAATAATAATAATAATAATAAACCAATCTGTGTTTTTTATTATTAGGAGAACTGTTACACCATTATTGTTCAAATAAGAATTAAATAGTGTGAAATTCTACGTCATTGTTTTCAGGAAATATATAATTGAGATTGATATTTGATATAGTAAGACCGTTTTTAGATGTTATTGAATTAAAGTAATTATGATACTTTCTATGGTACATATTGCTAAGTGTTTTAAGTAAATAATACCGTACTGTTATGAGTTCTATCATGCACTTTTATATAAATATTATGCTTGTTTCAATAAGCGTTAAGTTTGGTTAGATTTCAATTTGTCTTTAGAATAAATTCTAATTCAACTTGCATGATAAACCTGTAATTATGCAAACTGAAATAACTGAAAATCACTGAAATCACTGTACAAAACTTAAGAGCTACTTAACACTGCTTCCAGTTTCCAGAAGTGTTATTTCTGTATAAAACACCATCAATGGTACAGGTCTTCTGAAGTGCACTATGGAGACTTGGCAGGGTGGCATGTGTACACCATGGGTCTTAAACGAGAGGCAGAGATGTAGTTTGTATAGTTTATTTTGCATGATGAAAGGTGAGTGGATGTAAGGTGTTATATGTACTGCACCAGGTCCCAAGCCTCACTCTGTAATAACCTGTATTACCATTTCAATCCATTGTCCAGAGTTGTTGTCTTCAGTGAAATCCACGGTCTTCTGTTGTTGTACGAGATACAGCACTAGAAGCTCTCAAATGTTTTGCCATCTCAAAACTAATCAGCATCTCAAACCGAGATTTCAAAGCGACATGCCATTTTAAAATGAGTTTCTCAAACCAATGAACTATCAGGTCTTGCCCCATCAAAATATTGAGACTGTATAAAAATATTACTTGAAATGTCAAGATACACATTAAACATGACAAGATATAATTTAAAGATTCAATCATCAATTACTTTGATAAATATAATAGGTGATCGTTTTAAGTGGTGGAAAGAGGCTTTGCCAGAACATACCAGTGCATCAGTGCTCCATCAGGACTGGTCTTACACCATTCACACATTTTTAAACCCAAATTCAGTCAGTCAGTCATGAGAAACATTTTCCATAAAAATGTTCTATTACTTGCTGCAGAAAATAGACATCAAAGTAAATGCAACAAAGCACCAGAAACATTCCAAGTCTCATTCAAAAACAATATTTTGATCACAAAAAATAGGATTTATTTCAGATCAATGCAGTGACAACTGACAGACTGCTGGATCAGTGTAGGGCAGGGGGATCCCTTTTCAGGGTCTGACAGCATTTAATTCAACATAGTCCTGATCCACCCATAGGTCCCTCGATTGGAGCATCAGATCAGAGATGGAACTAGAGTCCTGCAGAGTGTGGATCTCCAGGACCAGTCAGTCACCAGTGATGCAGATTTTAATAAAAAGTAAAAAAAAAAAAAAAAGAATAATAAAACTGAGAAGTTCCTTCTTTCATGTGACGTTTGTGAGCCAGTGCTCCAAGAACAAGCAGTTCACTCAACCATAGATAAAATAAAATCTACAAGGGAGACAGTGGTCCAAATACGCCTCAACACCTTGAAATAGAAAATAAATACCAGCTCTTCTTGAGGACTGCTGTGTGCACATGAAGACATTGTGCCTTCAGTCTCCACCACCCTCCCCTATATTCCATGCTCTTCAAATTAACTTCAGAGACGCAAACACACACTACTGTCCAAACACAGTCCTTATAAGATCGTTCAGTCCGTTTCCATCGCAACACTGTGGGACTCTTTAGAAACCATCAGTCTCATCAGCTTTCCGTGCAACTTCTCGATCTTCTTCACGTCTTGCGCCTGATCCGTCTTGTACTGTAGACACTAAAACAAGGAATAACCCAGTTATTGATCAAAAGCAAAGAGAACACAAATCAGACCCATCAGAAAACAGAACTTACCACCGCGTCATCTGTGACTTTCATGCAAAGGTTGCCGTCGCAATGTCGATATTTAAGCACAACTCTGACCTAAAAAGGAAGTCAGACACACTCAAATAGAAAGTCAACAAAAATGCTACATTGGGGTTCATTTCTTATGACGCTTCGTGGCCTGAATCCAACGCCTATAGCAAGTGAGCGCAGTGGGTTAAATGAAACGGTATTACACGGTTGTTTCTCGATCTACACACGATCACACGGCAGCAACACCACGAAGAAACCAAGATCCAACCTCGCTAGCGAGCAGTTAGCTAACCACGACCTTTTCACGGCTTTAGCAAAAAAAACACAAAAAACAACAACTTTAATAGCTAGATTATTCAAGAGCAGGTTCATTAACTTAACTTCTGCTTTTCAGTGCTACACTGCATCGCATGAACATCTATACGCTACAAGTCAAACCACACGGTACGATGCGGGGATCACGAGCACGAGACCCGGGCAGGAAAACACCTCGCATGGGTTTACCTTCAGCGGATCCGTCAGATACAGTTTTTCTGCCGCTCTGGCAAACTCTTCCCAAGTCTGATAATAAGGCATGATTCATCAAAACGAGGACTACAAGTTACTTGGCTGACTAAATGGGAACCTGCATAAACTGCAAATTACAACTTGTGTTATGTAGGCCAGCTAACTGATTCCTTATAACACATCAGCGAAACCTCAGCAGGAAAGAATATGGCCACATAATCACAAAGAATGAACTCGATTGGACCAGAAGCCGAGACCTGAACCAATCAAAATCTTCAATACTACCACGCGTACGACAAGACCTGCGCGGTTTTAATTAAGTGAAGAACGGAGCATATCATAATATGGGCAGATTGTCCTTTAATAAGATGCAAACCAACTTGTACTAAACAATAATTAGTTATAAATTAGACAAAAGACAAAATACTATTGATGCAAAATTATCTGAATAGAATGAAAACACTTGTCACTTTCCCACCACTAGGGAGCGTTACGTCGCCATTGAAGTGAGAGAATCGCGATTTTTCTTCCTAAACTGAACACTTTCCAGTCAAAGAACACAATGAGTCACCAGTTTTCACCCCCTCTGTACAAGCAGAGATACCAGTTCGTAATTGAATTTGTTAAAAAGTTCGTACCTAGAAAGGTATTGTCGATCAGCTTAATTTCTAACGTCGTGCTGCTGATATTCCTGAGTTTCACTGTTTACAAGGTGCTACACAACTCCATAAACCACGTCTTCCTTGCGGGTTTCCAACAGGTGATGGACTTGGGATGCGCCGACTGTAGTCTGCTGCGTAAACTGAAGTTCCATCGCCACAGTGTTGAATTACTTGTAGGAGTTGACATCGACTGCGCCGCCATCCGTCAAAGAATGTCGGTGTTTTTTTGTTCGTAATTTGAAACTGAACTGCTCTAAAATGTCTCCCTGAAATGAGTTATAATACTCGGGTTGATGATTAATCCCTTCGTATTGGTTCTAGTCAAGCATTTAACCTGGTTGGTGTCACAATAGGTTTTGTAAGGATAACGAGTCGAGGTGATTTGTGTGTTGTCAGGCGTGCACTGGCCCCTCTCTCGACTGACTATCTACAGCCAGGTAACAGGCCTTTGACCATTGAGCTGTACCACGGATCCGTCACAGAGAGAGAACCCTGCACCAGGGGATTCGATCTCGTTACTTGTATTGAACTGTGAGCGTGCCCAGAATCTTGCACATGAATTCACACTGGTAGTTCTGTACTAAAAACAGTGAGATGACGCAGTGACCTGTCTCATAGGATCGAGCACCTTGAGCTGAGCGAAGTGGAGAGGTTTTCAGACGTTGTGTTTGGGTATATGGCCCCCCAAGCTGTCATTGTTAGCACGCCAAATGCAGAGTTCAATCCTTTGCTGCCAGGACTGACAGGCTTCAGACACAAAGACCACAAGTTTGAGTGGACCAGAGCAGAGTTTAACACCTGGTCAGAGTTTAACACCTGCTCAGCTTTTGTTACATACCTGTGGTTTCACAGTATTTTGAATATTGATTCTCCCTAATTACTGTGTTTCCCTCTCCTAGGGCACTTGGGATCTGTTGGAGATATGGCTACTCAGTGGAGTTCACTGGAGTTGGAGAGGCTCAGGACAAAGGTGTTGGATTCTGCTCTCAGATTGGAGTGTTCCAAAGACATACTGAATTATATGTACCAGTGGACAATACATATCTAGAGCCCACAGTGTATCAGCTGGTAAGTACTTGCTGGTATAACACTCATATTTGCATGTGTTTCTAATTAGACGTAAGATGAATGTGGTGCTGGTCTCGTTCTGGATGTCTCTTAGGTCTTATTCTTGCTCATTGTTGCTGGCGTGTAAATTTTTCTGCCATGTCTCTGTGCATTAGCTGTACAAGGTGGTTTACCCCAGCCTGCGTGACAACAACATCCTCCACAGGACCCTGGTCAGTGAGGTGATGTACAGGGTGGAGAGCCTGAAGCGGGAATGGCAGGAGGAACAGGAAGGCACACGGTCTGACTTGGCGCCATACGTCTGCGGGTCAACGTCAGGGTCGCCGCGGGGTCAGGGGGAGGGTCAGGCGGTGTACAGGTGCGGGAGCTCAGTGCACGTGCCTCTCGAACAGGTGTGGGCCGCCCCCAGGGTTCAAACCCTGTGTGGCGACGTCCAGCGTCTTCGCGAGGCTCTGCTGGGGGATTTACAAGTGCAACTGGACGCTGATGGAGGAGCCGTGGTGCTGCCTGACGAGGATGAAGAGGAGGAGCAAGAAGAGGAAGAGGAGGAGTTTGGGGGGGAAGAGTCTGCCCTGAAGCTGGTGAACCACAACATAAATGAAGACTGGGATGCTGAGTGTGGATGATGTCTTGTTTGAGGATATCAGTTCCAGTGCTTCAGACATTTCAGAGATCAGTTCCAGTGCTTCAGACATTTCCACTGGACTGAGACAGACCTGCTAATTGTAGTGAACAAAAGATGCCCTGCGTTCCTGTTTTTGGACCTTTTCACCTGATCTTCTGTATTTTTGATGTTCTGTGGTCCAATTTAGCATAAGCATGAGTTGATATCTCAGAATGGCAGTATGTTAATAAACATTGAATCATTAATCTTGCTGTTGTTTTTTGGTATGTACTGAGTTTATTTAATCATTTGTGGTAATACATGTCACCAGAATTATAATAAATCGTTATGGCATGGAGACAGACCATAATTAGTCAAAAGTGGTAGAACATCAAAACATTGCAGGACAGTTAAAAGCAATAATGTGACTGTTACATCAGACACAGTACAGGACCCGAAGCTTCACAGAAGAGACAAAACACCATGTTGTTTGCTACAACATGTAAAGTACCAGGATGTAGGACTGTCCAAATACTCAAAGAGTTTCTGTTAACTGTGGAATATCAGAAGTTGAAGTTCTCCAGTGTAAAAATACAAGACTGTAAATGACTTTTGCTGTTTGAAGATCAAGTGTTGTTTTAGGCTTGCTGAAGTTCTCGAGTTACAGAACACACACGGCAGGCCGTTTAAAGTGTGGAAAAGATCAAAGTTTGAGTTTCTCAGCAAAAGTATTGATTTGATAAATTGGTAATATTTTGATATTCATACAATTTTGTATGAATTTTGTGCAGCCACAATAAGAATAGATAGAAAAGAACAAACCCAAGATGTATAACAAAATTTAGGACTTTCCCTTTGATATGTCATATAGTGTAGGGCACAGGATATGAATAAAGTCTTGAATTTGAGCTTCTGATGAGATGCCACCTCACAGTTAACAGACACTACAGATGGATTTTAAGACATCCAATGCTCATGCGTTTGGTCATTACATCTACCTCTACACGATACATCTGATACCTCTAAACGATACTGCCAGTTCTAGCCAGAGTTTAAATCTTAACAAAGAGCTACCAAAACATTACTCTGTGCACACACACACACACACACACACACCCTCAGTTTCCAAAACTCAAAACACATAGAGGCAAGTGAGATCACATTATAAAACATGGCTTTTGTAAGGTCACTGCCGCATAAATCCATGGAGAATGTGATTCAACATCATACCTGCAGACTGGAAACAGTTACTGGAATTTCAGCAAAGTCATCAAAAATACTCTTAGCTTCAGCAATATATTAAGATAAACATCAAATATGCACAAGATCATTGGTAGGTATTTTGTAGTGTTTGCAACATCAAAAGTCAGTATATTACTGAAGTAGAAGCACAGTGTAGGACTACTGAAAACATTTGGTACAGAGGAGAGGAAGAAGTGGGTAAGGTTAGGGTTAGGACTAGGGTTAGGGTTAGGACTAAGATTAAGGTTAGGTTTAGGGGAAAGAAAGCAGATATCAACTATAGGATGGCATCTGTGTCTCTGACTAAAATCAACTATAAACCAGTACTATAAATGAGGAGGGATTATAACTATAAACCAGTACTATAAAGGAGGAGGGATTAACTATAAACCAGTACTATAAAGGAGGAGGGATTATAACTATAAACCAGTACTATAAATGAGGAGGGATTATAACTATAAACCAGTACTATAAAGGAGGAGGGATTATAACTATAAACCAGTACTATAAATGAGGTGGGATTATAACTATAAACCAGTACTATAAATGAGGAGGGATTATAACTATAAACCAGTACTATAAAGGAGGAGGGAT
>JAOYMR010000017.1:28123258-28135596 GCA_025802075.1 Tenebrosternarchus preto | reverse complement strand
CAGTGATGAATGACACAACACTGTTATAATAATGATGATATCAGTGATGAATGACACAACACTATTATAACAATGATGATATCAGTGATGAATGACACAACACTGTTATAACAATGATCATATCAGTGATGAATGACACAACACTGTTATAATAATGATGATATCAGTGATGAATGACACAACACTATTATAACAATGATCATATCAGTGATGAATGACACAACACTGTTATAACAATGGTCATATCAGTGATGAATGACACAACACTGTTATAATAATGATCATATCAGTGATGAATGACACAACACTGTTATAACAATGATCATATCAGTGATGAAGACCAACCAACAGCACAGTCAGCCCAGCAGTAGTGATGCTGACACCCAGCTCTGTGATGACTCCTACCATGCAGTGATTATTGTACTGAACACCTGGACACATGGTACAGTGCACCAGAAGAGCTCGAGCAAAACACACAAAAACCATCCAGTCAATGTCAAACGGCCAGCCTGTGGTCTGATTCCTGTGGTCTGATTTCCATATTTGGAATATATGCCGTTGCCATGGCAAGCTGAGCCAGACACAGGGAGCAGTGCTCTAAGTGTCTGCTCTCCTCTGCCTCAAGGCAGTTCCTCTTCCTCACCTTCATGAACACAGTTCTCTTCTGCCTTGAGGCAGTCCCTCTTCCTCACCTTCATGAACACAGCTCTCCTCTGCGAGGACGAGGAGGCAAAAGGGAAAACATAAACCCAAGAAATAACCAGACGTGTTGTCACTTTCAAGATCTCCATAGTGGAAGATCACCGCACCGTCTTGATGATATCCAGCATTTTTAGGCAATGTTTTTCTGTAACTCAAACCTACTGAAAACGTACTAAAGGACTTATACCACAACATACCACATGTGTAATTACTAGAATATATAGGCAAATGTTACAAGTCTCTGTATGTTACAGTCCTGGTTTAATTAAAATGTCCAAACTGGGCAGTCCATACCTGACTATTTACCAGAGTAAAACTATTACCTCATCTGACCCTAATTATTCCTGTACTGAGATCATTTAGCCAAGGTTATTAAGCTTATTACTCACACTTGAGTAAAGCTGGTTTATTACTCACACTTGAGTAAACACAGTTATGGTTCTGTATGTTCAGTTCAAGTATGTTCTATGTTGTTTTGACTAGTTTTGAACCCTTACCAAATAAAACTAGTGTTACATTTCAAAATCCATTCATTAACAGAACTGCTGCGATCTGTAAGTAGTTTGCTAATTGCTACCTCTTCTGCTGAGCTTTGTGTGATGGGGAAAATACTGCTGCTACTGAAATCTGCTTAAATCTAGATTTATCACTGACGCATTCCCTCAGCTGCCACAGTTATCTGCTGCTTATGTTGTCCTTAGCAACAATGCATTCCATCAGCTGCCACAGAAATCTGTTACTTATGTTGTCCTTAGCAACGACGCATTCCATCAGCTGCCACAGTATCTGCTGCATAGGCCAGCCTAGCAATTCCATCCACATCAGTTACAGTGAGTTATTTTGTAATTCTAGTGATGTGATGGCCAAGGCCCCCCACCTACACAACACACACACAGAGGGAGAACCTGAATGACTCACACAAGTGTGTGGTTTTAAAAAGTGCTGATTGAACTTCGCCCACTGCTAGGTCAATTCTACACCTCGCTTCAGTCTGTGCATTATACAGTATTATCTGTTAAATGATTACACAGGGAAGGGCAATTTCAGGCTAGACATTCAGTCTCAAAGCCATCCTTGTTTAATTCCCACTAAACCCTCACGCCAGTAGGACAACAGTTTACCATCCCAGTTTTCATCTTTATTCAGTACTGATGCAACAGGTTGAACAATTAGCAGGTTCATCAATGCCACTGACGACTGGAAAAACATACGCTTCCGTTATCGTGCAACAAAACAAATTTGTGTCTTGGCTTAGATATCATCTTTATGACAAAACCAAACGGTTAAAGCAAAGCTGCTGGCCGATGTGTTTACTGATCAACTTCAGGTTGCATTTCAGTTTTATTGTACGCACAAGATGCATGAAACGCTCGCGTCAAGCTTGCCTACATACTGAGCTATGCCAACTGTCTTCGTCCACACTCTTTTGCTTCATACAACTTAAACATGGAAACGTGAAGAAACACGCCACGCATTTGGATCGCTCATCACACACATCTTTGTCACGCGGACACGCCACTTGGAGCGTCGGTAGTGTAACTTACGAACCCGACACCGCGGCGCGTGACCCATCCGTCGTGCACCTGCACCGCGTTTTCTACGTTACGTCACACAGTATAGCGATTAGAGAAGTTAAACAACATTAAACGGCGAATCGAGCCATTATATAACCATAAACCGTCCAATATTTTCATCATGATGAGCAGTAGCTTGCTAGTTAGAAAAATGCCCAAACATGACGAGGATAATGTTACTATTTGGGCTGGTTACAAACATTTTGAAGGGTTTATCTATGGTGCAACAGCGTGAAGGAGCCAGAATGTATAAGTCAGTATCTTATAAGTTACTTTAGCTCAGTCGTTCATGTTAACAGGGTCACTGACTAGATCTTACCGAGATGACTCCTCCGAAAACCCGCCGTCGAGCAGACGGACTTTGCAGAAAAGGACGCCGTTCACAAACGGAACCGACGAGAGTTCGTCCAGTTCAAAATCAACTTTGAACTTGAATTTCTTTTTTTTCATCATGATTCACGTAGACTTCTTTCACGTCTTCGCACCAAATAAAGAAGTGCTTTTCACAAATATAAACAGCGCGTCGTTTCTATATTCATCTTGTCGATGAAAGTGGTGCTCGTCTGTGTCAAAGCTAAGCCCCTACTAGCCGGCTATCTTAGCTTAGCTTAGCTCATTTACCAGGCTACTAGTTATACCTTCCTGGCTAATCTCACAGGCGACGTCGAATCCGTCCCAAACGTTATCTTGTCAAATTAACTACACTGTTGACTCCGAAAGTCATAGCTAATGAACTGTTTACCGACCGTGTTCCTTCTTACGACGGCTAGCCTGCTAGCTCCCCCACAGCGCTTTGTATACATACAAGCTCGTGCGTGTATAATAACCGTGTCATAACGAGGGGCGAAACACAAGTAAAGAGGTTTAAAGGCGCACTGCTCGTGCAGCACATTTACGGACGCTGCTATCAATTTCTAAGCCCTAAAATTATATTTGATAATTTAATCATTTAATACTGTATCGGTAAATTGATAATATTTTTAATATTGCACAAAGAATGAGACTTTTAAACTCCAAGCCTCTATGCATACTGCACAAGATACACGCCGCATCAGGAAACCTTAGTTTTGGCCTTAGAGTGACCCCTGCTGGTAATATTTAAAACTGTATATATTTATTGTATATACTCGCAGGCCAATCCGATCAGCCAATCACATAGCTGCAACTCTAGAATGTAGACATGGTCAGTGTGACCTGCTGTTCAACCCGAGCATCAGAATGGAGGAAAAAGGCGACTGAAACATGGCATGATTGTTGGGGCTAAACGGCTTGAGCATTTCAGAAACTCCTGATCTACTGGGGTTCTCACACACAACCACCTCTAGAGAACCATTCATTACAACAGACCTATACAGAAGAGCTCAAAACAACTGAGAGTACAGTCAAAACAACTGGACAACAGAAGACTATCTAGTCTGATGAGTCTTGATTGCTGCTTGGAGAGTGGGGTCAAAATTTGGCATAAATAAAACGAAAGCACAGATCCATCCTGCCTTGTATCAGTGGTTCAGGTTTTTGGTGGTGTAATGGTGTGTGAGTGTGTGTGTGGGGGGGGGGTTTCTGGTAGTGGTGGTGTAATAGTGGGTGTGGGTGGTATTTTCTGGTGATGGTGGTGTAATAGTATGTGTTGGGGGTACTTTATAGTAGTGGTGGTGTAATAGTGTGTCTGGGAGGGTATTTTCTGGTGGTGGTGATGTATTGGTATGTGTGTGTGTGTGGGGGGGGGGGGGGGTTCTTGGCACATTTTGAGCCCCTTAATGCCAACAGAGCATCGTTTAAATGTCATAGCCTACCTGAGTACTGTTGCTCCCCATGTCTCTTTCTTTATAACTTTGGTGTACCCATCTTCTGAAGGCAGGATAACACACAATGTTACAGAGCTCAACTCATCTCGCACGGGTTTCTTGTACATGACAGTAAGTGAAGGAAAAAGGGCCTCCAACCTGGGAGTAGCTAGGTGTGCCTGATAGAGTGACTGGGGAAAACCGAATGTATCAGATCTTCAGCATTTCTTTCAAAACATGGTGTTGCTTATTCGCTCTCAGTGTTTGCTGTAATGTTTTTTAGTCGTAGTTTTCTTTGCATATCTAAATCCTTACTGTATAAATATATTTCCTAAAGGCCTAAATCATTTAGTCCGTTCAAAAGTTAACATGATGTATACTCGTGGAGTCTTCCAGCGTGTGCACTGCAAAACGGCTATATCCTTCTCTACTAATCTGCGCGTGCAAGAAGACTCAGTAGATGGCGTAAGAGTACTTTAGTCACTTTAATGCCTTTAATATCTCTCTCTCTCTCTCTCTCTCTCTCTCTCTCTCTCTCTCTCTCTCTCTCTCTCTCTCTCTCTCTCTCTCTCTCGTGCGTGTATTCTCCGGTCGCCTCCCACCATTCTTTCCAGCTCTTCCTCTCTCGTGCGCGCGCGCGTGCGCGTATCCCCATCCGCCACTTTCAGTTTGAATATTCCGCCTTTGGATTCAGACTGCACGCAGACCGCGCACCTGCTCACGTGAAAGACGCTTTCTAAAACTCTTGTCATTTCTACCATCTGTTTCAATGACTGAAAAAGGAGACTTCAGTAGAACTGAGACATATCCCAGAACGTCTCCTTTTTGATCTAAACAGTCATAGTTTTTAAGTGGTCTATACTTCACTATCGCATGGTTTGTCGAGATTTATCCAACCGTGTTTAGTTCCACAATGGCCAAAGTGGGAATGTGGTTCCTTCTGTTAATGGCAACTCTTGCTTACAGTTCAGCTGCACCAAAGACCCGTGAAAGAGTTCTGGAGGAGACGAGTGAACAAAACAACACGTTACCCGTCGAGATGGACGAACACGATAGCATACTAACTCAGGTACGACCGTCTTTAATTCCTCATTTAATATTCCAGTGAGGGTTTCCGCGTGGCCCATTAATAGACAATGGGCATATATTTGTAATCGATATTTCCAGTGGCTATGGTAGAATACATTAACCAAGGGACCATTTCTATACTTTTCGTAGACTAGTTTAAGTTCTTGGAAGTTTACTTGTAATGTTGCTGTTATCATTCTTTACAATTTTGTGCCCTCATTTCGCTTGGTGGAAAATGCATACGTCCTCTTCTCTTTGTAGCTGCTGGGTGATTATGACAAAGTGAAAGCGCTTTCGGAAGGCGCTGACTGTGGCTGTAAATGTGTTGTCAGACCCCTGAGCAGGAGCGCGTGCCGGCGGATCGAAGAGGGCCGCGCTGCGCCCGAGGATTTATATACAGTGGAAACCGTTACTTCGGGCCCGCACTGCAAATGCGCGTGCATCGCCCCGCCGTCGGCTCTAAACCCATGTGAGGGAGATTACCGTCTAAAAAGGCTCCGAGAAGCTGGAAAGGAAAACATCAAGGTGACAGGGCCAGTTTTGACCATCCACGTTCTGTAAACTGGATGGGCAAAAAAAAAGCCTGCCTAGAAGAATATTTCTTTAAGTTTTTCTCCATGTAATTCAAATGGCTAAATAAGATGCTTCAAAAATTATGGAGTTGGATTTCCAAGCGTTTGTCCTTGAATAAAGCCAAAACTCCGCCGTGATGGAATGTACTTGGTCCTTACAGCTGTCCACAATAACAGAGTTGTTAGAGGGGTCTTTTTATGGCATGGACCTGCTGAAACTGCACTCAGTCACAACCAAGCTTCTTGATCGTGTGGAGAACATCGAGAGGGTGAGTTCCATCAGTTCTGTCTGAAGAAGTGCTTTGTCCATTTCACAATCCTGCTGCACTCAACTATATGTGAGTTTATTTTAACGAGGACGAGAAAATAACATCTTAAATGACGAGAGATTATGGCTTTATTGGAAAGGTGTATAGTAATATTAATGGATTTATTGGAGAGGTGTACAGTAATATTAATGGATTTATTGGAGAGATGTACAGTAATATTAATGGATTTATTGGAGAGGTGTACAGTAATATTAATGGATTTATTGGGGAGGTGTACAGTAATATTAGTCCAATGCTAAACAAGTGCTTGAAAACGTATATCTTGTGTTTGAATGGCAATGTAGCATCCAACTTGTGGCAGGAACAGGTGAGTTGCTTTATAAAAACAACACACATGTACAGTGGGAGTGTTTATGTTTTGTGTTCCACTTTTCAGGTTGTGTCTCAGGATCGGACCACAGAGAAGATGGCTGCAGTAGGGAGTGAGCACCCAAATCCAGAAAGTAGGAGAATCGAGGAGACATCCTCCGCACCTCCATCAGGACAGGAGAAGAGGAAGACTATAACAGAGGAGAAGAAGATTCAGACGGAAAAGAGCAGCGAAGCTGCTGTCTATCAGCACACAGAGGTGGGCGGATCCTTATGACCACAGCCAATCAGAGTACTCATCAGTCAGTAGCAAAGTCTTTGTTCTACTCTGCCTACACTGCAGTGAGAAAATACTTCAAGATTTTTCGGAACAATACATTGACCAACTGTTCACTTTTGTTTGTGTAGTTTTAAACAGGGAGAGGTACATTTTGTATTGACCACAACAAAATGATATATGAGTCACAGGCTCAGATTTAAAGCTCTTAATTCACCAATTATTCATTAATTTGAGCTTTTGTTGAATGCATACGATAGAAAGCATAGACATAAATGACTCAAAACATGGTTGTGATACTCAAACAGGATTTGAAGGGGAGTTAGGGTTGGTTAATAATAGTTAGGGTTAGTTAATTATAGTTAGTTAGGGTTAGTTAATTATAGTTAGTTAGGGTTAGTTTATTATAGTTAGTTAGGGTTAGGGTTAATTATACCACCTGATGGGTAGAACGTCCTGTTCCTCAGCTGCTTTCCCACATGTGACCTGTGATTTGGACAGAATAAGTATGAGGAGAGGGTTATGGGTCTGCCGAAGATGAGTGGTCCAGAGCCAGAAGATGCTGTCAAAGCCTTGCAAGAACAAGAGCGTCAAGAAAGAAAGAAGCATCCAAGGATAATCGTCAGGGGGATGACCTACTACAAGGCCGACCCAGTGGATGAGGTGGAAACCGAGGAGAACAGTAGGTTGGAAACAAACATGTATACATGTGAAACTGAAGGCAGGTTCCAAATCAGTTATCAAATTTATCAGGCCAAAATGGCATTTTCAGAGCGAGGCAAAAAGGAACCATTTGCCTGATATTCTAGAGAAGACAGTTTTCAAGGCAGTGGCTTCTAATGATCTGCTCTCCTATGGTATCCTGGAATGGACTCTAATGATCTGCCTTGACATCCACATACATGTTGAGAGGTTTTAGTGCTGTCTGAAGCATCATAGTGTTTTTTAACGATGAGAAAGGCCATTGTGATAAAGGGCTGTTGTTTGGTTCCTCCCTGCAGTAGCGGATGATGAGAGCCAGAGTGGTGACGGTACAGCAGATCTTCTGCAAGAAGAGCAGCTGCTTCTCCCCAAAGCATCTGCCTTCAGGCCAGTTATCAGAGCCTGGTCGGTTCCAGCAAAGCCCAGGACTCTGGAGAGCGTGGTCACACAGAGCAAGCGCAGATCTCAAATAGAAGAATTTGACTCTCCTCTGCCTGTCAGAATGAAACTGCTCGACGATTCAATGCCTGTACGGGCGAAAACAGATCAGTCTGAGATATCCAATGAGCTCAGAGATTCAGAGGTCTCTCCTGCTAGCACAGAGAATGTCAAAACCATGGGGCCAATAACACAAACCACACAGCAGAACCTCAGAAGAACAGAGGTAGGAAGAGTGGAGCCCAAGCCTGCACCTGTGCAGGCTCTGCCCAGGCCGTCTGTTCGGAGTCACATGAAGATGGAATCAGCTTCAGCTGTTAAGACCACAAATTCAAAACCAACATCAGCAGCAGTTACTGTGAATCCTTTCTCTGAGCAGAACCTCAGCACTGGTTCACCGATCTCCAAGGAGGATGTCATCCAAGACAGGTCCCGAGCAACAGAAAACACACCATCAAGAGCAACAGCACCACTGTCCACTCAGAGGCAAGCTTCTACCATGACCAAACCGTCCTCCAGCACAGACAGAGCTGCAGGAAGGAGTTTGTCTGCCACTGTTGGCACAATATCTACTGCCGCCTTGTTGGAGACAACAGCTGCCCCTCTGACTGCATCGGGTGTAACTATGAATGAGGGTGATTCCAGCACAGCACCACTCGTAATTACCCACACACCAGTGACCACCTCAGCTGCACCCTTGAAGACGGCTGCCATGGCTACCACTGCGACCGTTACCTCTGCAGCCTCTATCATGGCTACCATGGCAACTGCTACATCCCCAACCTCTATTATGGCTACCACGGCAACCGATATCTCCGCAACCTCTACCATGGTGACCACAGCAACTGCTACCTCTGCAACCTCTACCATGGCTACCACTGCAACCACTACAGATACCAGTACCATTACCATGGCTACCACCCCAACCACTTCACCTACCAGCACTGTTACCACGGCTACCTCCAGCAAACCTTCAAAACGCAAGTACAGCATCAGCTGGGATGAAGATGAATTGATGAAGGAGGAAGAGGTGGAGCCAAAGATCATTAAAACAATGGTGGAAGAGAAATCCGAAGGACAGCCAGGTAAACCGAGGCACTGATGTTTAACGACCCCTCAGAGTATATCTGTAGCATGTCTCCAAGTGCAAGGAACTAAACCCAGAAGTATACCAGTTATTTCTGAATAGATCTTCCTGTCAGTACTCCATCTCTCAGTAGTGCAGTCAACAATACCCACCAAACACATGATACACATGATGATGGGCTGGTTGCCTGTCATTCACTAATAACTACCAAACCCACTCAGCGTTTTCTACAGTTTCTACAGTTTTATCTGAAAGGTTCTTTTACAGTTAATGGTTTAGTATCTTCTGTTGTTGTCATCCCAGTGGATTTACTGCAGTGGAAAATAATGGTAGAAAATGATATCAAGAACCAAACAGGTCTAAACTGAATTTACTGATTTGCTGAGACCATCAATAAAACCCTTAGAGTCAAGATCAAATATGAGCATTAAAAATAAAATTGTTCCTCTGGCATGAAAAGGGTTAACAGCTGTGTTTGCTTGCAGTTGAGTGTAAAGACACACTGGCCAAGATTTCAGAGCCCGTTACCCACAACACATACGGGCGTAACGAGGGCGCCTGGATGAAGGACCCACTGGCTCACGATGACAAGATATATGTCACTAATTATTACTATGGCAACAACCTGCTAGAGTTCCAAAACATGGATGTCTTCAAACAAGGTATGAACAGATCATCCTGGTGCTCAGGTTTTGTGTTCTCGTTGTATTGATCAGAGCACATGTCTGTAAGCTTGTCTGTCCCCCAGGTCGCTTTACCAACACTTACAAGCTGCCCTATAGCTGGATTGGCACCGGTCATGTGATCTATGATGGCGCTTTCTTCTATAACCGCGCATTCTCCCGTGACATCATCAAGTATGATCTGCGCCTGCGGTACGTGGCAGCCTGGACCATGCTGCACGATGCCGTGTTGGAGAGCGATGAGGTGTCGTCATGGCGATGGAGGGGCCACTCGGACATGGACCTGGCCGTAGACGAGAGCGGGCTCTGGGTCATCTACCCGGCGCTAGACGACGAAGGCTTCTTGCAGGAGGTGATCGTCCTGAGCCGGCTGAACCCCACCGACCTGAGCATGCAGCGCGAGACCACGTGGAGGACGGGACTCCGGCGTGATCGCTATGGCAACTGCTTCATTGTGTGTGGTGTTCTGTATGCGACAGAACACTACAATCAGCAGGAGAACAACCTGAGCTATGCTTTCGACACGCACACCAACACTCAGATGGTCCCTCGTATGCCATTCAGTAACAACTACACCTACATCACCCAGATTGACTACAACCCCAAAGAGAGGGTGCTATACGCATGGGACAGTGGTCATCAGGTGACCTACGAGGTCATATTCGCTTACGTGGACGACTCTCTTTAAACAGGGAAAGACGGTCTCTGTCGACATACAGATTATACAGTGAAGTCTGGATTGCAGAGCAATCAACTTCTATAACTGTTTACCTGTAGCTGAGTGCTGGAGGGGTTTATGGTACAAACAGAACCCAGTTTTCCACTTCAGCATTTTTATGGAAAAGGGCAAAATGTTATTTCAGAGTCTTAAAAACTACAGAAGTATTTGTTTACTGACAAGATCAATCAAATATGAAGCTAAACCTGTTTAGTTTGTTCCATCTCTGGCTAATATTGCTACTCCACAATTAGCAGGACACTAATTGCATGTAAGAACAGTCACGATTTAATAACATTTTGTCATGGGATTTGAAGATACGTTCAGATGTCTGGAAAAAGACATTTGTGCATTTTTACAAAATCATAGATTCAAGGTTAGAAAGTACAAATTTTGTATTCGGTCAGGCTATTCCTGTATCTGCACTAAATTAGTTATTAATCTAGATATAATTAATTTGTTATTTGAGGTATGCTGTGCTGCATTTGCACTATGAAACGCCTTTAATGTTCATAATGGTGTCCTGCCTCCCAGGGGCTGGTAGAATTTTAGAAACAAAGTAACTTCTCTGCCAAGATTTTTAGGAACGTATTGTCTATATTGTAATATTGCTTTAACCTGAAATATTGTATTGATGAATGTAAACTTCATAGCTTTTACTGAATCATCCTAGAAAACCTTTTTAAGGAAGCTGTTTTTTATCATCCAAAAATATATCATACAAAAACACGTATTCCTGCTTGGAACAGCATTTTTTACACTTGACACTCTGTGTAAGGTACTTGATAAATTGTTTTTTAACTTGTGGTAGACGGGCAAAACGATTCCAATAAAATTTCCAAATGACCTGTTTGGTTTCTTTGTGCTACATTAAAAATACTTATTGACATTTTCTCATTGTCAGCTCCATCACCCCCATGAGGGAAAAGGTCACTTAAATCCATAAAAGAACGAAAACAGAACAGCTGGATGTTACTGAGACGCTGGTCGGTTGCGTGTCCCGAACGTTAGAGCAGGACCTACTGCAGAACTAGAATCCAAACTTCCCAGTTTGACCAAACGCAACAAGATAGCAGGTACTTACTGAAACAAAAGAAACCTCAGAGGAGGCTGAGAGGAGACTGCAGACTCACCCTCTTCATTTAAAACCACAACAAACACACCACACAAACAGTCCAGTGTTTATTTGTCTTCCAGTGCTGCAATTGACATTTAGATATTTTCAAAATGATAAAATATAAATTATAAAACATTAAAAAGGAGAAAACATAAAAGACAGTGACTGAAACCAAGAGTTTTTCTCGGTGTTGTATGAATAATCATTTTAAACAAATCACGCCGTTGAATTCTGAAATAAATTCTCTTTACTGGACTTACCTTGTATTGTAACTTTATATGTAAATCTAAGCTCTTCTCCTTTAACTACAATATCCTAAAGGACACTAGAGCTAAATTATAGGAAAGGCCAAATCAAACAGCCGTCATGTTTGATCATGTTTGAAAGGCCAAATCATGTTCTTAAGATGTGCTAAACTGCAGCTTGAAGGCTCCAAGCTTCAACACTTTCAGGAGTAATGGGGTGTGCTGACGTTACGGCAGGTGATGTGGGACTGTGATGACGTGCAAAAGCACCAGGCTGGCAGCGCGTCTAGACTATACAATAAACTATAGTACAATGAAGAATGGAGTACGTGACCCACATACTGAATTATGTTAGAAAAAAAACTAAAGGGCTACTATATTATATATAACAAAATGCAATTAAATGCAACTGTTGCAATTCCTACAAAGTGTGAATATGAGAAAGTGTTCTGGGGAAAGAAAAAAAAAATAATTACACTTAAAATGTACTTCAGTGCAAGTGAAACATGTCAGGACAGGAATTCTCACAGAATTCTCACAGGGAAAAAGACAGAAGCACCATTAACAACTCAACTCCTGAAGGGACAAAAATCTGCTGTTGGAATATTCTCAACAAAGGGCTGAAAAAAGCAGCTCCTGGATTTTATTTCCTATGTGGTGTGTGGGGGGGGGGGGGGGGGGGGGGGGGGGGGGGGGGGGGGGGGGGGGGGGGGGGGGGGGGGGGGGGGGGGGG
>JAOYMR010000017.1:28101597-28118841 GCA_025802075.1 Tenebrosternarchus preto | reverse complement strand
AAACGCAGAGCTCCACACACACTCGGAGCTGAAACTCCTCCCTAAACGCAGAGCTCCACACACACTCGGAGCTGAAACTCCTCCCTAAACGCAGAGCTCCACACACACTCGGAGCTGAAAGGGTAATAACATGAGCAGGTATCAGACACGGTGATCTCCCAGTCCAGGGTGAACGCTGATATACTGTACAGACCACAGACCCACTCAGTTCTCACTCATCTTAGCGACCTTAGTCGCCCTGTTCATGACCTTAGATAAAGGTCAGTGTGAGGAACTGCACCGTGTCACACTGCACACAAGCTCCTGACTCCAACCTGTGAGGAATGACCTACCACAACAGAAATGTTGCTTAGAACTTCACAGATAAACGAAGAACGCAGTGATGTGTGAAACACTCTCCGACAGATTTAGGTGTTGAGATCCATTCATGTGGATCATCACACACACAAAACACATGGGGTCACACACTCTTCCAACCCACTAAATGCCTTAAAGCAGAACCCGGGCAGCCCCTCCCTCACAGAATGTGCATCCGAGTCTCTCTTTCCATCTCCTTGTTCCTGACATCCTCGTCCTCCCTCCATTCCTGTATATATAGAGAGTATTTTCAGTGTAAGTGTACAGAGGCCCATCTGGAGAACCACATGCTTTTCATTGAAACCTTGCGTGATCAACAAATGCTATCAGAAATGGGACACAACCCGACCTTCCAGTCTCCTTTTCTCTCCCCTCTCTCCTCCTCTCCTCTCCTCAACTCCTGGATTCTCTCCTCCCCCTCCCTGCTCCTCTCCACTCCTCACTCCTGCTTTCTTTGGCTTGGGCTTCTGTTAAATTATCACAAGGGAGTTGCCATCTAACACAGAATAACAAATAAAAAGACTCTCTTGTTTAAACAGAATGATCCTCGTGGGCCAAAGCCCAGCTCTGACTCATCTCTCCGGCACTGATGATCTGTTCCGTGGAGCCGAACAGGACGAGTGAAGATCCGCGAGGCTCCGACAGTATTACGGTTCTGACCGCGAAGACCTTCCACACGTACAACATCTGCTGATGGAGGATGTTGAGGCGGTGCAGACCGCCTGCCTCTCTCCAGGTTTAGAAGCACCAGGTTTATTGCACAGAAATAACTAATAATGTCCTAAAGACACTGCACTCTGCATGGCTGTTTTGTGAGTAATACGAGTGAACACAACGCCTGGCTGCCTGGCCTTAGGACTTACAGTGTCGTCCAGCAGGGGGGGTTGGACGGACACGCCCACGGGTAGAATGGGGGCGGCGGCACCAGCGAGGTGGGCAGGGCCATCCATGGCTAGGGTAGGCACGGAGAGCACCCGAGTTGTCACGGCCTGAGAGGGGCGGAGCTGAAGCACCTGGGTGGGTGGAGACAGCAGTACGGGGTGACCTGAGGAGAGAGAGGAGGACACCTGCATAAGCAGAGAAAACAAGACACTCTAGTAATGCCCTGGTCATGGGTTCAGTTCCCACGGAGCACGTGGACTCACACCAGTATATGTGTCACTGTGGGAAAGAACAGCAAACACACAGTAAACCACAGGAAACAGACGCAAACCTCTTTGATTCTTTAATGTGCTTAATCATAGAAGACAGGGGTGAGGACACGGGAGGACGAGGGGACGAGGGGGCGGGAGGACGAGGGGACGAGGGGACGGGAGGACGAGGGGACGGTAGGGAGGGTGGACGGGAGGACGAGAGGGTGGCATGTCTGCGTGCGATAAAGATTCTCCCCCTTCTTTCACATGCTGTTCACATTTGCAGGGAGGTGGGAGTGATGTGGAGCTTGTGCCAGTGCTCAGGGGCTCAGGAGGGGGACCAGCGTCTGTGATGACATCATCAATCTCTGGACACTGATCCCTGGTTTACAGTGGAGAGCAGCAGAAACAGGTCCTACTCGCCCCAGGCTGTTTCCACTGGCAAAACACAACAGCAGATGCAGTTTCTCATACAGGCATCACAGCCAGTGCCATTCACACACACACACACACACACACACACACACCACCAGATCCAATCACTCCCATCATCCCATCACATCTGCTACAGCAAAACCAACTCAGCACTGAGAAACATCTCAACTGACTGAACTACAGACACATATCTATCCATCCACAGCCTGCGCGAGGTCGCCGTGGACGCACAGCCTGCGCGAGGACTTTCTGCAATACTGCATGTTCATTTACTAGAGTAAACACTTGTAAATACTAGAGGGTGTAACGATGTGAATCACAGCAATGAACGATATTACGTTCTGTTTGTGCTCTCTAATGCAGTGTCCCTGTTTGAACACCAGAGGTCTCACTCAACTGGAAAAGCACATTTCGATACAACAGCAAGTTATAAATCAGATTTTCCCCACTTTCTTTGCATTTTCTTCTAATTGCAATGGACTAAATATTCTTGTTTAAAATTTGATTTGCATTGTTTATGCTTCAGAAATAAAAAAAGGAATGTTTTAACCTGGTAATTTAATATATAATTACATTTTTAAACTTCTGTTCCTAGTTTCTACAGTTAAAAATGCTTTTTTTTTTTTTTTTTTTTTAATAAAAGCACTATAGCCTAACAGTAAAGGCAATTTACTTTATTTGTTAAAATCTAACAAAACGAATCAATGCTCCACCAGACAAAACTTTCACCTCATAAAATCTAAAAATGCACAATAATGACAGGAGGCTCTGTGGGTCTGTTACAGCCAACCCTAACCACAGCAACCCAAACCAGGACAACCAATGAGGTGGGGCTCGGCTCACATAGCCACGCCCCCCCATAGGGAGGCCACATCCCCTTTAATACCAAGGCATGAGAACATGAGAACTACCAAACAGTGTCCCTAGCAGGGCTACGAGGTCCTTCTGCAGGGTGTCAGGGGCCTTCCAGTGTGGTGATGGTAGGGTTAGATGAAACAAGTGTTTCACTAGCAGCTACACACACACACACCCGCACAAACACATGCTCACATGCTCAGATTTGTCTGGCTTCACAGAAGCTCCTGTGCTTTTTAAATGCAGGTCACTCAACCCCACCTTCATGTCTACACTAAATGATCTGATCTACAGGAACGTGGCAGGTCAGCCAGCTGACACTCGATGGCGTGTTCCAAACGTGAACGTGGACGGCCGTCCTCCTCACAGCAAAGCAACACACACCAATTAATTATGGAAACTCTCAGAAACCAGCGAGCACAAAGGAGAGATATGGCGCCATCTGTTGACACACTATGCAAGTACATACCCAGGCTACACATGTTCTGACTGACCTGGTGCCCTGACATCATGGAAACAGTTCCACTGAAGTCTTCCAGAAAATTAAATTCTTAAAAGATTAATAAAAGATTATTAAACATAATTTTCCAGGAATGTTGTAGCCGTCATACAGACAGGGCAAAATTTAAATGAAGTCAAAAGTATTTCCGAATCATTTAGCTCAGACAAATTGTCCCTGTATTATTTTTGAATCAGAAAGCAACACTTCAACAAATACAACAACATTTTATTCTTGTCACCTTGCAGGCATCTGAGCACTGGAGCTCAACACCTCGGTAACTCCAGATTGATATCAGACCTTAGCAACTGTTACCAAGTCACGTGGTTAACAGCGCCGATTACATGGTGTTAAATAAAATGCTTAAACTTAAGAAGAGTTAAATAATTTGTCGTTATACTGAAGGTAAACAGTACATTGAACCTTGTTCGTTAGCTCAGTGTTAACCACAGGACTGAAGATCTTTCGGTGATGATCATGTTGGAGACAGAGAGAGGTGGGCAGCACCAGGGTGCACTTGCACAGTATGGCCTGGAGATGGCACCAAATGTCAACTGTCCGACTGATGAAGGACTATCACCTCTACAACTGCAGAACAGATAACAGCATCATTTTTAAGATGTGTAACTTTGTACCATGGGGGGGGGGGTTATTCTGACCATGCAGAATTACGTAAAGAGTGGGATCAGATGCTCCAGAGCTGTGGAGTCATGCCAGTGTGCTCTACACAGCTGCCTGGAGCAGTCCTTACTTCAAAGCCTTTCACCAAGGACTTTTTCCCCACTGCAACAACCTGGGTGGTGCTGACGCTCCCTCACCTGCAGGAGGCGCTGGCTGGATCGTGACGGGTGCCGGTTTGGCCACAGGCAGTACGGTGGTGTGTACTGGCTGGATGATGATGGTCTTGGCCTGGAGAGGAGGCGCCCCCTGGGGGAGGCTCACGGCACTGATGACAGGTTTGGGCTGGATGGACACCTTCGGACTCGCGTGAATGGGTCTCCTGGCTGGCTGGGCAGATTTAGCTGTGGAAACAAACCAGCATCTATATAACTACCACACAACTACTGCTGTCTCAACAGGACAAATATCAGCCTGCTGAAATGTATATAATACATATTTTAAATGCATACACACACACTTAAATACTTGTTCCTACATTAACAGTACCCTCATAGCTAATTCACACCTGTCCTCACTGATCATTTCATTCAGTACAGGTGCACATTAAAGGTGAGCTCATTACTTTTACACTCATATTTATATATCATATTATAGACATTCACCTCGTGTCTGATTAGTCTTCCTTGCTGGCTTCTGCTCAGGGGGCAGTTCAGCAAAGCCGCTGGAGTCCGAGCACACGGATAGAGGAGAGTGCTGAGTCTCGAGGGAGAGCGGAGATAGAGCGTCATCCTGCAGGGGGCAGCAGAGAGCACAACGCTACAACAAACTCAACAAAAAGGTTTTACACTTAGCATGGAGGCTTGGGCAAAACAAGCAGAAGATACAGCAGGTGAATGTGTGTGTGTGTGTGCGTGTGTGTGTGTGTGTGTGTATGTGTGTGTGTGCGTGTATGTGTGTGTGTGTGTGTGTTATATTTCTAATATGCTTGGATGTCTAAGCAGCTGTATATCACTCAGCACTGCAGGTGTGTGGAGCCTCACACACAAAATGAGGAAGTACCTGGACAAACAGGTTAAGCAGGAAACCAGCACAGCTCATAATAGAGCAGGAAAATTTGTACAAATGTACTTTGAAAACATACAACGCATAAGTTTGTGTTTATCCTCAGGAACCTTTATCCCTGTCCAGCAGCAGCCTGCCAGCACAGAGGGAACAGGGGCTCCTTGGCAACCACCTTTGCATATTGTACATAATATTATATGAATATACTGGAACAAAAACAAAAAAATATGGGTGATAGAACAGTTCGGAATGAATATTTGGAAACATAAACTGCTGTAAGAATCTTGCTGACCAGTGTGATGGATTTAACGGTGTGATGTGGAATAATCACGTTTAAATTTAGTGTTTTAGAACCACACCCTGATCACTACATTTCTAGAGTTCTACTGCTCTAGAACTGAATCCTGGTCTTTCTGATATCTGTGTAGACATGGAGTCAAACTTTGGTGCCTTCCATGACCAAGGGTCATTCACACTAACAGCACACAGGTGAAGGAACAACACAGGTGTGAATAAACACAGGTGAACGAACAACATCCAACATCTGACACTCCTTGTTTAGCGTGTCGGTTTATAAAGGCTTATTACCTAAATCCTTGTTTAGCAGGTTGGTTTATAAAGGCTTATTACCTAAATCTTTGTTTAGCGGGCCTGTTTATAAAGGCTTATTACCTAAATCATTGTTTAGCGCGTCAGTTTATAAAGGCTTATTACCTAAATCCTTATTTAGCGAGTCGGTTTATAAAGGCTTATTACCTAAATCCTTGTTTAGCGCGTCGGTTTATAAAGGCTTATTACCTAAATCCTTGTTTAGCAAGTCGGTTTATAAATGCTTATTAGGCTGCAGGCAGTGAGGCAGGCCTGGCACAGTAGAAGAGAGGCTGAGGCAGGAACCCACTGCCCGCTCCCACAGATTACTGCACTCGGAGGTGTCAGCGGGTCACGCTCTCACTAATGAGTCACGATCTCACGGGCAGCTGACACATTCGTTAGCACGTAGGAGCAGTAATCTCACGTTAGCACGTTGGAGCAGTAATCTCACGTTAGCACGTCGGAGCGACAAGAACACATTGAGGTGCACAACTGAGTGGACTTCTGTCTCTTGGGCTTTGGGATGATACAGCCGCGCAGCCCCCCCCCCCCCCCCACACACACACAGCCAGCCACACACACACATTCTCTCTCGCTCTGTCTCTCCCATATAACACCCCATCTGGACAGGTATTCAAATTCTCCTGCCTGCTGTGAGACTCTGAGGCCTGAGAATGGTGTGTGTGTGTGTGCAGGGACAGAACGGTGTGTGTGTGTGTGCAGGGACAGAACGGTGTGTGTGTGTGCAGGGACAGAACGGTGTGTGTGTGTGTGCAGGGACAGAACGGTGTGTGTGTGTGTGCAGGGACAGAACGGTGTGTGTGTGTGTGTGCAGGGACAGAACGGGGACACACACACCTTCATTAATTCCTCAAACACTCTTTGTCCATTTTTTCTATGTTGTTTCAGTAATAGAGTGAATAGCTCACCATTATTCCAATTAGTATAACACAATTGGAATTATTTAATGATGGTGTTAGTTGGCAAATACTCCCGTATAATATACGTAATAAAAATACTCCCATGTAATATACATAATAAAAATACTCCCACATAATATACATAATAAAAATACTCCTGTATAATATATACGGAATAAAAATACTCCCGTATAATATACGTGATAAAAATACTCCTACATAATATACGTAATAAATATACTCCCACATAATATACGTAATAAAAATACTCACATATGATAAAAATAGCTCAGTATAACACATGTAATAAATGTCTTGTTCAAGCACGTGTAGCTGGGTACCTTTATATACCTTCTGGGTATATTAGTACCAGAGTATATTAGCATCTACAAACTAATCAACTAATCTAAAGGTGGACAGAGGCTTACAGACAGAAATGACTCTGATTTAAACAAACAAAAAAATCACTAATTGCACCTGTGAGTAAAAGGCTCACAGCAGTCAGACACTGCTGAAATGTATATTAGAATAAAGCACAGTGAACAAGGTCAAACACAGTCTAACAACAGATTCAGCAATCTACAAAAAATCTCTGTAGTTTTTCCTTGCCACTGTCACCCTGGGCTTGGACTCAGACACTTGTAAAGCTGCTTTGAGACAACATCTGTTGTAAAAGGTGATATATATAAACATCTGTTGTAAAAGGTGATATATATAAACTTGATTTGATTTGATAGCTGGTGCAGGAGGAGAAAAAAGATCTGGAATAAACCTCTGTGTGAGGAAGTGTCGAACAACACCAGAAGATATTGACAAACAAACAAAAACTCTCTTAAACAAATAATCTGCAGAATGGCACACACACACACACCCATCCAACACTGAACACTCTAAAACTCACTCACTCTCACTCTCACTCTCACTCTCACTCTCTCTCTCTCTCTCTCTCTCTCTCTCACTCACTCACTCACTCACTCACTCACTCACTCACTCACTCACTCACTCACTCACACACACACACTTACATGTGAAGAGTATGGTGAGTGAGCCTCCACTGATCCAGGTGATGACACAGAGTTGAGCGTGTGACTCAGAGAAAGGCAGTGCCCTGCTACCTCTGCACCTGAAAAAACTCAATATTAGAGCTTGAAGAGCAAAGACGACCTCTTTCTCCTCAGTCTCACGAGAGACAGAAACATTCACCAGCAGAACAATTACCAGTACCGGCGCTATCACAGCCTCGCCAGCTGTCAGAGCTCCACACGGCGGGGTCAATGTCCAAGTTCAAAACATCTGCGCTACTGGTCTGCAAAAAACAATTTGTAGCATTAAGTTAATTTTAAAAAGCTATTCTTCTAAATAACAACAAGGCAACGAGAGATCATGATTGGACTTACATAGTCAGCGCTCACGAGCGCCTGCAGTAGCTCATCCGCGTCGCACAGCTCGTCCAAATCGTCAAACAAACTGATATCTGCACAAAACGACAGATAATCACTTGCCTGGCAAAAGCTACACAACGCAGGTTCAAGTGTAGCATAAAGGTTCAAGACATGCTCTGTGCGTAAGAACGCGAACCACACGCGCGCCTTGGCTTAGACGCGTCGCGAAAGACGCGTGTCTGTGGTCGGAGTTGAACAGCTACAGCGGCTCGGTGGCAGACAGCTAAATGCATTTGTATAAGAAAGTGTAGCTCCGATTCGTCGTCTTGTTTCGTTCATGTTAGTGATGTCTGATGCAACATTAGGAACGCTAATAACAGCGTAATTAATAATAATAGCAATAGTCCGGTTCTCTAGCCTGGTAAAGTATGTTAGGCAGCTCCCATACGAAACCAACGTCAATTCGTTTCCAGTCTGTATGTTAATTTAATGAAGTGTCTACCCCCAATACAGTAGATAACGACGACAAGTGTAATTATTCCAATCAAACGATACTATCGATATAGCCATTTAGCTATAGTGGTTCAGCAGCTTGGAGTTTTAGTTAGTTAACTAAGTGAACAACTTTCTGTGGTCAACCAGAAGTTGCTAGAAGTTTCGAATATAAAGAACCGAGGTCACGTTTGAGGTCCATCCGCCAGACCCCTGGGGTTGTTCAGCACAGCTAACGGGGGCAACGGGGGCAACGCTTATCTTACCCCACTCTCCATCCTGGTCGATGGAAATACTCCCCGTATCACCAGACATTGTATAGTTTAGTTTCGATTGATCCTCGACGTCTAACAACAAATCTGAGGACATTTTCCCGAGAATACATTAGTGACAGTAACGCAGTAAACAATTGTTTTATATGTTGACAATGTCTGACATCTCCGAGGCGTTCAAAACATTTCCGGTTGCGAATCTTACGTACACGTCTTCCTTAACCGTACATGTACGGACACCGTCGAGGGTCAAACATGGGACGTGATATGAGTATTATGAAAGTTTACAGTTGGCACCTCAAGATGGCAGCAAAAGATCCAGCGAGGGTCCGCAAACATACTGTCTTGTGGAATTAGTCAGGTTTTCCCGTAGTGATTTGTGTGTTTATACTCTGAAACCATCCCGTGGTTTTAACTTTCAGCAAAAACACTAACAAGCCTTGTTCCAATTTATTAATTTATTTTTCAAAATAACAACCGATTCATTTGCATTGTTCCTATGTATCAAAAATATTGCGACGTCCGCGTTTCCCGGGCCTCCGTGGGGTGGGTGTTGTGGCTGGATCTGTTCTGTCTAATGCTGTGTGAAAGTTGACACCTTGACATTTCTGTCATGTGTAACTAAGTCAGTTCTAGTCTCCCGATCACCCTAGTGCCTTTATGCACTAGGGCCTTTAAATACACGATTGTGGCTTGTTTTATTTATATACCTACTAATATTTCCAAACCTTGTATGTGCATCAAATAATATTGTCCTTTAAGGACACCACACTTTTGTTTTAGTGGATGTTTCATGACCAGACACACATAGAACTTAAAATAGACAAAACTGTGTGGATGTGCACGCCTACTCACGCATGCATGTGAATGAGCTGAAACATGCTTAGATACACATCTTAACGAGCCAGTTATTTTCTATCTACAGAAACAGGCCCAACATAAAGCTTGGCCAAGGTTCAGAATAACAGCTGGGCTCTTCGGAGAGATATTCTTAGGCTCTGTTATGTTTCTTTAATGTCACACAGACGGCTGACGTTGCTTGAGCCTAAAGTTCAGGAACAGGTGCTTATGGTTCTAATCTGGCTGGTCTTTCCAGGCCTGGGTGGGCTCAACCTGAGCTGGTCTTTCCAGGCCTGGGTGGGCTCAACTTGAGCTGGTCTTTCCAGGGCTGGGTGGGTTCCACCTGAGCTGGTCTTTCCAGGCCTGGGTGGGTTCAACCTGAGCTGGTCTTTCCAGGCCTGGGTGGGTTCAATCTGAGCTGGTCTCGCTCAGCCGAACGGATTTCTTCCATTGGCTCACAGTGTTTTTATTTTATCAGTATGGATTCACGTCTTTCCCAACATGCTTTTCTCTAGTGTATAAATGCAAAGTGGACCACAGTCATGACCAGCTTCCTCCTCTGAGCATCTGCAGGCTGATGAATTCACTCCATTATAGGAGTGATGTCCAGTAGTGAGGACTAATCCCGTTTACCCCATCTGCACATTAGTCTCTCTGCTAGTTTTCCTTTAGCTATTGAATATCCTTTATCCCTGGAAATGTAATTATATTTTAATACTTTTGCATGACCAGTGTCATGGTATTATGGATCTTAAATTTACAGTTGACTGTGTAGCACTGGTAGCTCACTGATAAAACTTTGACTAGTAATCAGAAGATTACTGGTTCAAGCCCCGCCTTTGTGCTTGAACTGAAGACATATGCAATCACAATTCAAAGTCACTTAGAATGAAAATGTGTTAAAAAATGTTATGTGATAAAAACATCATCCAAATGCCATAAATGTAATGAATCACTTGAGAACATTGTTTAGGCTGAGATGAGGCCCAGGAGGGATACTCTTTCTTATGTGTTTGAATTTAAGTTTGGTGTAACTACCTCACCAACTTCTACAGGCTCATGTCTCAAATGCAACTTGCTAAAACTAATCACTGTCCTGCAGTCACACAGTGCTTCACAACACAATAAAATGCATAGGATTTATTCTAAAAAACAGTCCCAGACCATTTGGCACAATATATAAACACACTGAAACAATACTGGAAACCATTACATGTACAAACCAGGAATCACTGAAAGCAAGAGATTATACAAGAGATTATTCACCTAAAGAGATTATACACCCAAAGATGTTTGTTAAAATGCACCCAGAGTCTGATGGTCTTCCAGCCATGAGAAGATCAGTCCAAAATGGAGGTGCCTTAACCCTGCAAAACATCAGACCTGCTGTGGTTTTAACACTGTTTATGAACAACGAACAGTCTCTTGCTTGACAATGAGTTGGTCTAAAATATTACCTAGAGATTTATCATGGAATAATTGATTAGTTTACACTGAAGTTTTAAAATGAAAATCTAACCCTCACCAGTAACGTGTGAGCAGAGCCACCTCTGTAGTAACATGGTTCTTACTCTTGGTCCCTGTAGTATTACTGACAGTTGCATGTTGTACAAGCTGCAGGTGATTAACACCTCTCAGAGATAAACCATCATCTTAGTAATCCAATCATGATGATTCTAATTTAGCAATTTTTCTTAACTGGAAAATACAGAACTGATCTTACCACGTGGTGAAAAACCCAAACAGGGATCAAAGATATTTTGCTAGAAAAATATTTTAAAATATGATCCCCACAAAACAAAAGCTAGTTGCAAATTCCCAGAAATTCTTCAGGAGTAACAATGAGGACTTGACAAAAAATTATCTTATTTACAAAAAATTCTCTTATTTACAGTGCAAAAAAGTGCAGCCCAGTACAGCTTCATGTCACATGGTCTTATGAATGCTTAAATATTGCACATTTCATGTTGAACAGAATGTCCAATTTTATGAATAGAGAATACTTAGATATTGCACATAGATAAGCGTAGTATACCTTCTCCTGTCTATTTCCTATTTTCTCTGTGGCCTGGCTACTCAGAAGAACAAGCGTGTTCAAATTATTGCCTAAAAGTAAAAAAAAAGGGTTAATGAGTTGATGTAACAGGGAGACGGACAGAGGGTTAACGGGTTGGTGTTTCTATGACATCATGAAGTTGCAGCGTTTCCATAAATCACAGAGCTATGACATCATGAAGTTGCAGCGTTTCCATAAATCACAGAGCTATGACATCATGAAGTTGCAGCGTTTCCATAAATCACAGAGCTATGACATCACAAAGCTGCAGTATTTGTTAATTTTGAGCTCAGGTTCAGGTTCTTTCTTAAGCCTTTATCTTCCTTCGCCTAGGAAACAACACATCTTCTTTTTGTTACCTCAAAAGAATTCTATGGAACATTAGTCCCAAACTCAAAAGAATTAACATGAATTAGCAGAGGTTGTATTGTTTACAGATTAACATGAATTAGCAGAGGCTGTATTGTTTACAGATGGGACATTCATGTGTTCAGCTACACTGGGTTTTTCCCAGGTGGTGGTTTACTGGGTGAACACTGGCAGTACCTCTGTTTCTAAACTGGATTCAGGTCCTTCCTTCCCCTCATGGGAGTGCTTCCAATTACTGCTAATCACAAAGGGGAAAAATGTTTAAAAAATGGAGAGAAAGGAGAGAAAAGAGGAAAAGAAAGTATACAAACAGAGCCCTTACAGACACAGCACCCTGACCATTCTATCCATTGTTTGGGTGATGGATGCCCAGAGAGATTGATGATGTTGAACATCGCCATCCTGCATTGTCTCACCAAAGTGTCCAGAGAGGAGAGATCACTTATCATCTCTCCATGTGTACTGGGTAAGGAGGGGGTGTGGAGATCAGGAGAAGGGGGTGTGGAGATCAGGAGAAGGGGGTGTGGAGATCAGGAGAAGGGGGTAGGGGGATTGCCTTTATGGAGCATGACGAAGATGGAGCATTTAGAAGAGGAGCAGATGGAGGGTAAAGTGTCTCACCAAGGCTTCTCTCTGGCTCCCTGAGGTGGGCTGTGTGTGTGTGTGTGTGTGTGTGTGTGTGTGTGTGTGTGTGTGTGAACAGGGGATCAGGAAAAGCACAGAAGAGGAAGGATGAAGAGAGGAGTTTATGCAAACATCTTGAAGGAATAGTACATTTAGAAAGATATTCATTCTTCAAAACTCACAGTGTACTCTCTCACCACTTCTGTGTGTGTGTGTGTGTGTGTGTGTGTGTGTGAGAGAGAAAGAGAGAGAGAGAGAGAGGGAGAGAGAGAGAGAGAGAGAAAGAGAGAGAGACAGAGAGAGAGAGAGAAACTAAGAGTATATGTACACAGGTTTCCTGTGTCGGGTAGCCTAGCTGGATTATCCCTGTTTAATCTGTAATGTTATGTTAGCAGGTCTAGGTCTGGTGTGGAGCAGAAGGTAGTGGGGCTTTAGAAGTGTTTGTCTGGATGACGCTCTGAATACAAAGGGATTATAGCATACAGTGTCTCACTGATTCTGCCTGTGTGTGTGCGTGTGTGTGTGTGTGTGTGTGTGCGTGTGTGTGTGTGCGTGACTGTATTTTAGAACAGACTATCTCTGCATCAAGTGTGATATTAGTTATTAGTGTTATTAGTTATTAGTGTTATTAGTTATTAGTGTTATTAGTTATTAGTGTATTATTATCACGTATTACTGTAGTTTAATTCACAAACCAATATAATTAGATGATTACATTATTTTTCTTAAATAAATACCTAAACAAGTTCACACCTCTATATGTTTATCATACTGATTTTGCATAAATACATAAATAAATGTAAATAAAATTTATTAATAAATGTAAATAAAAAAGCAAAGACATTAATGTGCTTCTTTAACAATATCAGTCTTTAAAACGTGTTTGTAACAATATCAGTCTTTAAAACGTGTTTGTAACAATATCAGTCTTTAAAACGCAAATACTTCTATCTATTTTACATAGACTGAATTTTTTAGAAACTGTAAGAACTCTAGTAAAGACAGATAAAATCTGGCGGTTTGTGATGGATTTATGATCACTGGTAATGATTTATGATTATTACTTAAACATGAAAGTCTCCTAAATTACACTCAGACTAACCACTAAAACGACCGAGGAGCCCTCAGACTAACCACTAAAACGACCGAGGAGCCCTCAGACTAACCACTAAAACAACCGAGGGGAAACGGGCAACACGGCGACGATGCGCGCGCCCTACACCATGTGCCACTATTAAGACCGAACAAAGCGGGGATTGACAAATCACCGATTTAATCCCTCGGTTCGACTTTAATGAATTTACGTTATCTAATGGACAAAAGGGCAGGGAGCCGAAATGAAAGGCCTTGATTGGTGTGAGATGAGTTGGAAGAAAAGGCTATTCATCTTCGTTGCCGTCCTGTGTTTCTTTTGTGGGTCGTTTACAGGGGCGAGGCTGAGAAAGCGAGGCTTGTCCTATAGGCTGAACCAGAGGGACGGGGTTTCTCCATACTGGTCAACCACAGCGACGCTTTGGCTTCAGAGTTCAAGACTGTGAATGCCGGTGACTTCTGTATAACCTTCGGAGATAGTGGGAGCTAACCCTTCCGTGACCCCCGCTCTCCGAAGAAAGATCTGGGGCCCTTTGAAGGGGTCCCCGGACAGTCACATCGCAGCTACCTAAAAATGCAAGCAATCAATATTAGAAAGATTATGCTATGTTTCGTTATTGGTAAAGACTTTTAAGACAAAACAAATATGATAAGACTTCTACTGCAGAGACTAAAGATAAATTAATTAAAAAAAATTACATTTCATTTTCATATCTTTCGTAGACTTTATAGAAACCGTAAAAATCTCATTTCGTAGTAGCGCATTTTAATAAAAAATAAATTCTTGCGAAAGCAAATAGACATAGTATTTTCCTCACAATATTTTGAAAACATGCTCCACATTAAGGCACCTCCGGACCTATATTTACTCTTATTCTAATTTTTATGCTACAGTGTTTATCTTTTAATCCTTGTTTAACCGAATCGGAATAAAAAAAATTAACCGTAAATGATTTTTCTGGCAGATAACTCGACACCATTCTACGAAATGATCACAATTTACTGAGCAGCCAGTCGCTTCCCTGTTATGTGGGATTGTTGTCGTTGGTAGAATCGCAGCTCCCGCCTCCCCCTTGCGCGGCCCTGTGGAGGCTCAGCACGACGCGCCGCGGAGTTTCACTCAGCCAAGGGAGTGGAGGCAAGTGAGATGCCGCTGTCTCTGACGGCGAAGTTACAACCACCTCAAGATACGACAAAGGACTAATAAGAGATGGATAATAATGACGCATATTTGCACTTCAGTGAGTTTTCCCGTCGCTTTCGCTACTCGGCTGTTGGAGGTTGCGAGCTGCGCGCGGTGTAGGTGTTCGTGTTTGTCACGGTGTCCAGTCCGTACATGGCGTAGCATAATGTGGACCTGGACACACTTCGCTTCGACGGACTTTAGTCCGAGACAGGAATCCTTGCTGGTTACGGTCTGCTAGGCACTTGTCTCGTTGTAATGTTTATTGACATTAAGAGAGCAGTCGATTCACAAGTCAGGTGATCGCAGTTCGTGCTTATAGACGAGGTCAGAGGTTGGCACTTTAATTACGCTTATGTAATTTATCGCTCTAGCACGACTGTTGCTAAACTGCTTGTGTCGGAATCACGATTTATTGGTCTGGAAATGGGTTTCAACCCGAGGAGCCTAAAATATGAGTTCAGCGCTTAAGCTATGCGGAACTCACCAAACCCACAGGCGTCCACGTGCGGAGAGGACTTCTCCCGGTAGGCGAAAGCCTGGTCGGACGCTCTCGGTTTTGGTCTCTCTATTATTGATCTAGGACTGTATGTAGCCTGAAATAGCGTTTGACTTGTTTACAGAGTAAAAAGATGCGAAGTATCGTCCATGATCGTTACAGACGAACAAAACGACATGTCGATCTAATAACAGTGTAACAGCGGTGTTCGACACTACGCCTAGGACGTGTAATGACGGCACATAGGATACCGAAAATGATTAATGTCAAAGTAATTAACCGGCCCAGCCACGTTGGACATATGGTTTTGAAGACATTTTGCCTGCTGAATCAAAAACGACGTTTCTATGTAGAGTTCAACATATCTGACTTTGTTTAATTCTATTTTCCTTTCACATTTTTCCCCAGCATTCCATCATTTGTACACCAGGAAGTGACCTGTAGATTTATTATGATTAATCAGTAGAGAGAGTGAGACAGATCGAGGTTGAGAGATCAAGAGTGAGAGAGAGAGAGAACTGAAAAGATGCTGGTTTTGTATTTGTTTAGTCCAAGAAATGTGCTATGGAGTTTATTATTATTATTATTATTATGGAGTTTATTATTATTATTATTATTATTATTATTATTATTATTATTATTATTATTATAGAGTTTATTATTATTATTATGGAGTTTATTATTAGTATTATGGAGTTTATTATTATTATTATTATTATGGAGTTTATTATTGTTATTATTATTATGGAGTTTATTATTATTATTGTTAAACTGAACTAACACTGGTGAATTAAAATGCTAATTGAATTATTTAATTCTATAAGGATTGTGATGAAATTCAGTTAGCTTATCTTAAGATCTCCATAAAGAAATCCACATTCTCTGAGCACCTATGGGGGGGTACTCATGGTTGTTTTAGCACGTATTTGAACATCTGGCACACTGGCTCACAGTGCACTGGGGTTTATGACATGTTATAGCATCACAGTCTATTTTAAACACAAACACACACAAACAGCAGAATTTTGGGGGAAATGTCAGTGTCCTCCATGTACTGGGGGTTTCCAGCAGAACTGGAGAGAGACTGGGCTGTAGAGAGACTAGGCTGTAGAGAGACTGGACTGGAGCACTGTGGACTTCCAGCCCCCAGCCACAGTCAATGATTCTCCTGCAGTTTGTTTGCAATACACACAAACACTCACACACACTCAAATACACACACACATATACAGTCAAACACTCTCTCTCTCTCTCTCTCTCTCACACACACATACACACAGCACACTCTCTATCTCACATACACACAAACACACACACACACACACTCAAACACATACACACATATACAGTCAAACACACTCTCTCTCACACACAGCACACTCTCTCTCACATACACACAAACACACACACACACACACACACTCAAACACACACACACACATATACAGTCAAACACACTCTCTCTCACACACACACAGCACACACTCTCTCACATGCACACACATACTCACTTTCACTCATGCCTATTTCTCAGATTCAGTCATAAAAGGAGTGTGTTTTATTTGCTGACTCCAGTGAAAAATGTTGACTTCTCTTTTTTTATGAAGGGATAATTCACTTTCTTTGGCAAGTAGCCCTGTGGCTATGGTGGGGGGAGGGACAGTCGCTCACATTTATTACGATGCGATTACAGAGGAGTTCATCAGAATGCCAGAACACTGTGATTTTAAAGCACATTTCTGATCATTAGATGACAGAATATTGTACAACATCATTGTTTTCTTCCTCTAAATACTGACTTAAACAGTGCAGATGTCCTCTGCCGGCTCAAGGCCATGAACCTTGCCTGTGGAGAAGGGACTTGCTGTCTAAAGCTCACTTGTGTTATAGTCATCAGCCTGGAGGACTGGTGGCAGGGTCTTGAGGGTTGTACCTAGCCTGAAGGACTGGTGGCAGGGTCTT
>JAOYMR010000017.1:28089824-28101497 GCA_025802075.1 Tenebrosternarchus preto | reverse complement strand
GAGGGTTGTACCCAGCCTGAAGGACTGGTGGCAGGGTCTTGAGGGTTGTACCCAGCCTGAAGGACTGGTGGCAGGGTCTTGAGGGTTGTACCCAGCCTGAAGGACTGGTGGCAGGGTTGTGAGGGCTGAACGCAGGCCGTAGCAGAGCTCTGTCCTCCAGAACACGGGTAGTAGTGCACAAGTACAAAATGAGTTTAGTGGACAGACATCTGTGCTTTTATGAGCCTGTCACCAACTGGCACAGAGAGTGAAGCCCCTAAACACAGTGAGAGCTGGGTGGTTTAGAAGCAGCTGAGCAGCTGGCTTTGGTTGATATAAATAACCATTACATGGCCGTATCCGCCGTGTCAGACTGACTCTGAGGGGACCATAGTGTGCTGTGCTGGAGTGGCACTACACTGATGGAGTATTGTGTGCTGCATTGGCATAGCAGTATCCTGCTGGAGTATTGTTGCTGTGCTGGAGTGGTAATATCCTGCTGGAGTATTGTGTGCTGTGTTGGAGTGGTAATATCCTGCTGGAGTATTGTGAGAGTATTGTGTGCTGTGTTGTAGTGGTAGTATCCTGCTGGAGTATTGCGTGAAGTGTTGGAGTGGTAGTATCCTGCTGGAGTATTGTGTGCTGTGTTGGAGTGGTAATATCCTGCTGGAGTATTTTGTGCTGTGTTAGAGTGGTGGTATCCTGCTGGAGTATTGTGTGCTTTGCTGGAGTGGTAATATCCTGCTGGAGTATTGTGAGAGTATTGTGTGCTGTGTTGGAGTGGTAGTATCCTGCTGGAGTATTGCATGCAGTGTTGGAGTGGTAGTATCCTGCTGGTGTATTGTGTGCTGTGTTGGAGTGGGTCTACACACCTTTTTGTGGTTGAGAAATTGCTGGCAATGTTGAGATGACGAAGTTACCAATGAACTCTTCTGTGTTTGTGGGATTTAGAACAGCTAACAACAGGTCAGCAAAAGGCCAGTAACACCAGCACTCATTAATTACCATTAACCATGTCCTCTGTGTAAGGCGGACCAGACCAGCCGAGACTGGAGTCTATATAAGGGGCTGAGGGGTTTGAGAATGTGTTATAATATTAAACAGGACTTGGGTCTTTCTTACTATGTTTTACTTGACTGTCTGACACAGATATCAAGAAGTGCTTTGAACCTGAGATACAAAGTTAATCTCTGGTGATACAGCATAGCTTCGCCCCCTGCGGCTGGACCCCTGCGTTCTGATTCGTGCCTGTGAGAAAACAGAGCAAACTCTGACCCAGCTTTCCTTGTTACCCTTGGTGTGTGTGGGTTTGAAGCTGGATGTCCTGTGCCAGGGGTGACCACTATACCATCACCCAGGATTCACAATCACACCCAGGATTCACGATCACACACAGGATTCACGATCACACCCAGGATTCACGATCACACACAGGATTCACGATCACACCCAGGTGATCAAAGGCCCTGCTAATCACCCTCCACTGGAGCCCTGCAGAATGAGTACAGTATCGGTTTCAGTTCAAATGAGTAAGAACCAAAGGCAAGAAAACCAAGATCACCTTACAGTTTAATGCTCTCGCATTGTTTTCCTTTGGCGTAACTTAAAGAGTCGATTTGAAGCATGCCTTTAGAGACGCATTCGGCAGAAACCACATTATAAAAGGAAATGAGAGAGGTTTCTGACAGGGTCAGAACTTCCTGGCTCTTTTTAACCAGAAACATCCATCTGTTCTACTGTCCTGTGGTAACAGCAGCATGTGTGCACACATGGATACTTCACAAACATCCAGGTGGGTGTCTGGTCACTAGTTACATTTAGCCCTGATTTATTGATTGTATATTTATTGTTGATTCTCTGTTAGAGATCCTTTTGTTTGAGTGATTCTTGTTAAAAGACAGGATTTATCTTTATTTGGAAAACTAAGCACAATGGTGTTTTGTTTTCTGCATTGTCAGGCTCGCGTTCATGTGCTAAAGTACACTCACGGGGCCCTACACACACGGGGCCCTACACTCACGGGGCCCTACACACACGGGGCCCTACACACACGGAGCCCTACACACACGGGGCCCTACACTCACGGGACCCTACACACACGGAGCCTAACACACAGGGGGCCCTACACACATGGGGCCCTATACTCACGGGGCCCTACACACACGGGCTCCTACACACACGGACCCTTACTCGCACCCTATTAACATTGTTTTTTTCTGCATTATTTTCAGATTTTGCAGTATTAGCTTGGAATATAGGTCATTCTCCTTTGTGCTGCAAACCCAGATTCTCACCCAAATCCCACTCAAATTCCCATATCGT
This sequence comes from Tenebrosternarchus preto, assembly GCA_025802075.1. Classification (NCBI taxonomy): domain Eukaryota; kingdom Metazoa; phylum Chordata; class Actinopteri; order Gymnotiformes; family Apteronotidae; genus Tenebrosternarchus; species Tenebrosternarchus preto. Next base: position 28,099,196 of record JAOYMR010000017.1, on the reverse strand, counting down.
TCCATATAACTACTTTTAAAGAGGCATTTGTCAGTCAGCTCACTGTCGTTCCGACTGCATGTTCCTTCACTGTGGTGCTGTGTGTCTTTCTGACTGTGTGTTCCTTCACTGTAGTGGTGTGTGTCGTTCTGACTGTGTGTTCCTTCACTGTGGTGCTGTGTGTCATTCTGACTGTGTGTTCCTTTACTGTGGTGTGTCGTTCTGACTGTGTGCTTCTTCACTGTGGTGCTGTGTGGTTTTGGAGGCACTGTGGACACCGACGGCTCCTCCAGCAGCTCCTGCATGTCGAGACTCAGCTGTGCATCTTAGTCACGTGCTCTCCACTCTGACAGCATTCAATTAGGTCTATGTGGGACATTTCCTTTATGAGCTGACATATTTAAGATATATTTGTTCAAGTCACCCTGAATCTCTTTGACTACCATCTCCATTCACCCACTCACACTTTTTTCTTGCTCTCTATTTTTCTCTTTTTCTGCCAATTTTTAATGAAAAATTTGTCCTTAAATGACAGCATCCAACACTTTCCACTTCTGTATTTCTTCCTGTATGCACATGTCAGAGGAGCTGAAGAACAGAGATGTGCTCCACTGATGTCCAGCTTCCACTTTGGTGCAGATCTGTTTCATTCATTCATTCTGAGCATTTGGTTTTGTTTTGGGTGTCAAACGCTGTACACACGCCCTGCGTTAAGAGAACAGGCATGTTTGGACCTTCGTTTGATGTTGCCTTCCTCTGAATTAATCCAGCACTGGTCTCTCTGTCTTCACACACACACACACACACACACACACACGCACAGGCTTAAACGCACAAACATGTGAACAGACATACACACACACACAAGCAGACGTGTTAGGACTCTTCCAAATTTGCTGGCAAGATGCTATTGCCATAAGTCTGTGTGTGTGTGCGTGATTGTGTGTGTTCGAGCTGTTGTTGCCACTCCTCTGTTCTGTTCATGTTCACCTGTTCCAAACACACTGACTGAATGGCAGTTTGAACAGATTCTCGTTAAAAGACACAAGGAGGGATACACACTCGCTAACTAACGCTCAGCGCTTACTTACACACTCGCTAACTAACACTCAGAGCTTACTTACACACTCGCTAACACTCAGCGCTTACTTACACACTCGCTAACTAACACTCAACGCTTACTTACACACTCACTAACACTCATGCTTACTTACACACTCGCTAACTAACACTCAGCGCTTACTTACACACTCGCTAACTAACACTCAGAGCTTACTTACACACTCGCTAACTAACACTCAACGCTTACTTACACACTCGCTAACACTCAGCGCTTACTTACACACTCGCTAACTAACACTCAGAGCTTACTTACACACTTGCTAACTAACACTCAACGCTTACTTACACACTCGCTAACACTCAGCGCTTACTTACACACTCGCTAACACTCAACGCTTACTTACACACTTGCTAACTAACATCAACGTTTACTTACACACTCGCTAACTAACACTCAAAGCTTACTTACACACTCACTAACACTCAACGCTTACTTACACACTCGCTAACACTCAGCGCTTACTTACACACTTGCTAACACTCAATGCTTACTTACACACTTGCTAACTAACATTAACGTTTACTTACACACTCGCTAACTAACACTCAATGCTTACTTACACACTCACTAACACTCAACGCTTACTTACACACTCGCTAACACTCAGCGCTTACTTACACACTCGCTAACTAACACTCAACTCTTACTTACACACTCACTAACACTCAACGCTTACTTACACACTCGCTAACTAACACTCAGCGCTTACACACTCACTAACACTCAGCACTTACTTACACACTCGCTAACTAACACTCAGCGCTTACTTACACACTCGCTAACTAACACTCAGCGCTTACTTACACACTCACTAACACTCAACGCTTACTTACACACTCGCTAACTAACACTCAGCACTTACTTACACACTCGCTAACTAACACTCAGCACTTACTTACACACTCGCTAACTAACACTCAACGCTTACTTACACACTCACTAACACTCAACGCTTACACACTCGCTAACTAACACTCAGCGCTTACTTACACACTCGCTAACTAACACTCAGCGCTTGATACACACTTGATAACTAACACTCAGCACTTGATACACACTTGATAACTAACACTCAGCGCTTGATACACACTTGATAACTAACACACAACGATACCCAACAACAGTAACGAGCACTCGCTAACTAACACACGTTAAAATGTTGCTTGTAACATTTGTACATATGGGTCAGTAATGTTACACTGATTGTAACGTTTGTACATATGGGTCAGTAATGCTACACTGATGGTCTAAGAATAACATTCTAAGCAGACCTAAATTTGATCTTATAGATCCCACAGTCTCACATATGTAAGACTATCTGGATGACACTCAGAATTACAAGTCTAAACATATAAAAAAGGTGTTATGTAAACATATAAAAAAGCTGCGTTGACATTAACTGCGAGAGAACTGGGAGGTTGTCAGTGCTCATATATTTTGCTGTGAAGACCTTTCATCGTACACTTAAGTAGCTGTTTGAGTCAAATCCTGTAACTCCACCTTCATCCTGATAGAAAACGTGCATCAGAGGACAGGGACTCCACACAGGCTTGAAGTTGGATCTTATATGGACAAACGTTCTCCGACCACACAGAACACACCTTCACACAGCTCCACATACCTGAGTCCTCTCCTTCAGGAGGGCTTGAGTAAACCTGCCACTCCATCAGATTGAGGATCATGAGGTTCATGTACTGATTGAGCTTCAGGAGTACATGCACGAATATCCTCGGGAATAGGGAAGTACGTGCACGGCTGTCCTCGGGAATAGGGAAGTACGTGCACGGCTGTCCTCGGGAATAGGGAAGTACGTGCACGACTGTCCTCGGGAATAGGGAAGTACGTGCACGGCTGTCCTCGGGAATAGGGAAGTATGTGCACGGCTGTCCTCGGGAATAGGGAAATACGTGCACGGCTGTCCTCGGGAATAGGGAAGTACGTGCACGGCTGTCCTCGGGAATAGGGAAGTACGTGCACGGCTGTCCTCAGGAAGCTTGTATGTTCATATGTGTGTTCGTATGTATATTCTCATTAGAATATTAAGATCACGCCCTGTGTAGGCAGGATCTAAGCTGAGGACGTGTTCCTGCTGCTGCATGCAATGGCTGCTTTTATCTCTACCTTATTTGAAAGTGTCTCTCTGAAAATATTTGATATAACAGCCTGTTGCAGATACCTGTCCAAACAATCTAGAAAAATGACAGAATCAGAAAATTTCAGTGCTTATGTTTTAGAATAGAATGCTCCACTTTAGGATTATTATGCATTATATTATTATGCCTTATAATGTGTTTCCTAGATGTGAAATAACAAGCACTTGTTGACACATACTAATCTGCATGCTAATCTTCATGCTGATCTGTATGATGATCTCACACAAGTTCAAAGTATCTGCCATTGTAGTTGTGATGTTGGGCCTTATGCACAAGGATACACACGTGCAAATGCCCCTCTTCCAACACACGAATAAACATGTGTGCACCCCCCCCCCCCCCAAACACACACATATAACACCACGCATACACACAAACATTCAAATCCACACACAAGTACATACTCAGACATGTAGTCACCCACACGCATGTAAACAGACACACATGCCGGTGTGTGCGAGGGGTCTGGCAGTAGCAGTACTCTGGAGGGGGATTAATCTGGACTGAAGCCAGTTCCTGTTGGATTGAGGTGAGGATAATCCTGGGTAATATAATCTGATAAATGCTGCAGGATCCCTCCCCCTTCTGCCTTCTGTCTCATTTCTGTTCATATGTGCATGTGTCAAACACACCCTGATCACACCGTGATCACATGTCAAACACACCCTGATCACACCGTGATCACGTGACAAACACACCCTGATCACACCGTGATCACATGACAAACACACCCTGATCACACCGTGATCACGTGTCAAACACACCCTGATCACACCGTGATCACATGACAAACACACCCTGATCACTCCGTGATCACGTGACAAACACAACGCGATCACATGATACCCCTTCGGGACCATCTGGCTTTCACTGTGAGTCTTTATAGCTTCTGCTCTCCATCTCAGTACATGCTGGTGTGTTTGCTCCATCTTTCTGTTAGGAGTGGAGCTTCTTGCATCTCTCAGAAGTTGCGTTATACCATTAGACATGGAGGAAGTTACAACAGAGCTACTGTCATTCACATGCTAGTTTACCTGGGCTAAGACAGAGAGGCAGAGGCAGAGAGGCTGAGGCAGAGGCAGAGAGACTGAGGCAGAGGCAGAGAGGTTGCCTTGGAGCTTCGGATCAGCTTCTCTTGATTCCTTGTGGCATTTGTGGGATCTGCATTCTGCTTTGGATTATGCAGTCTTGGGTTACATTTGTGTGTTTGTGTGTGTATGTGTGAGTTTGTGTGTGTTTGTGTGAGTTTGTGTGTGTATGTGCGTGTATGTGTGAGTTTGTGTGTGTATGTGTGAGTTTGTGTGTGTATATGTCTGTTTGTGTGTGTATGTGTGAGTTTGTGTGTGTATGTGTGTGTTTGTGTGTGTTTGTGTGAGTTTGTGTGTGTATGTATGTGTTTGTGTGAGTTTGTACATGTGTCTGAGGAAGTCATTTCCTAGCCTGTTGATTTCTGTGTGGCCAGCCTGCCTCCTTCTGTCTGGATCTGTTTGTAAACCAGTCGTCTGGCCGTGGATCGGGCCGTTATCCCTCACTCCCACACACCGCTGCTACAGGACGGTACATTGGTGTGCTCGACAGTCCTGTACATGTAAGGAAAGATCTTTACTTTTATTTGTGTTATATTGAGTCATTTGGAAAGAAGCTTGTTCTCCTTAAAAAGACTAAGATTCTATATGTCATTAAAACCATCCAGACCTCATTCTATCCAGACTGTAGCTCAGTTGCTGCTCAGAGCAGGGCACATGGCACTTGGCACCGGCCTGGAGAGCTGATGCTGAAGAGGCTTGGGGAATTGGCTTTTAAATGGCAGCTGTATCAGTGTCCAGCTCTTCCACACCAGCCCCACCTCCTCTGGACACACTCCACGCTCTGGACACACTCCACGCTCTGGACACACTCCACGCTCTGGACACACTCCATGCTCTGGACACACTCCACGCTCTGGTCCATGAAAAGTCCTCTCCTGAAACAGATGGAAGATCCTGGAGAAGAAAATGAGCATAATTCTATTCTGAAGTGGAATTTAACATACAAACATAACTTAATAATGACAAATGGTCAACCAGTACATGGTTCTAACACACATTTAATGTTAATAATAATTTAATTGTTATTGATCCTAAATATAAGACTTACCATTGGAACTGCATAGATGGTAAATGTGTCCAGAGTCACTCATGCCCTATTCATATCCTGTTCATGTCCTGTTCATGTCCTGTTCATATCCTGTTCATATCCTGTTCATGCCCTGTTCATGTCCAGTTCATATCCTGTTCATACCCAGTTCATATCCTGTTCATGTCCTGTTCATGCCCTGTTCATGTCCAGTTCATATCCTGTTCATGCCCTGTTCATATCCTGTTCATGTCCTGTTCATATCCTGTCCTGTTCATGGCTGCAGTGAAGAACAGCCCTTAGTAATCTGTTTCATCCAGTGCTTAACATTGCTGATTTGGCTTTAATGGAAGGTGGTAGCAAAGCCCTCAAGTGCTTGTGCAGATCAGGGGGCGGGGCCTGGCTCACGTCATTCTGCTGTGTCACCGTGGTTACAAAACCACCTCAGCATTCTTCCTTCTCATTCTGACACCTTCATTCCATCTTTATCTCTTACGCTCTTCCTCAGATAATATATCTGTGCTTGTGTGTGTGTGTGTGAGAGAGAGAGAGAGAGAGAGAGAGAGGGAAAGAGAGAGGGAGAGAAGGAGAGAGAGGGAGAGAGTGAGAGAGAGAAGGAGTGAGAGAGAGGGAGAGAGAGAGAGAGGGAGAGAGAGAGGGAGAGATAGATAGAGAGAGAGAAAGATGACAAGGGCAACATTCTACTTAATGGCAGGAGGAAGTTGTTGTCACAATCCCTGCACATCACTGGACTCCCCCAAGAGTGGTTGATGCGTTGAGGGTGTGGACACACACTGAGCTGAAGGTGACTGTGTGTGTATGTGTGTGTGTGTGTGTGTGTGTGTGTGGATGCACAGCCCTCTGTTGTGAGGAAAAAAAGACCAGATTTTCTAATAATCTGTTCCCCTTCAGCAGGGAACCACAGCAAGGACACGGATCTCCTCCCCGCGCTGCTCTGTGTGGGATGGATCCCCTCTCTGAGCTGTTCTGTGTGGGTCGGATCTCCTCTCCGAGCTGTTCTGTGTGGGTCGGATCTCCTCTCCGAGCTGCTCTGTGTGGGTCAGATCTCCCCCCTGAGCTGCTCTGTGTGGGACGGATCCCCTACCCGAGCTGCTCTGTGTGGGTCGGATCTCCTCTCCGAGCTGCTCTGTGTGGGACGGATCTCCTCTCCGAGCTGCTCTGTGTGGGTCAGCAGGCAGCTCACTGATCCTCAACCCTTTCAGTGGATCTGGAGTCTCGCAGTGGCTGTGCAGAACTGCATGAGTGTGTGTGTGTGTGTGTGTGTGTGTTTGCCTCGTCATTTTATGATGCGTCTCCTTTGTGTTAAATGAAATTTCAGAACTCAGAACTCAGCAATTGGCTGCTCATTTCTTACAGATCAAAACAGACTATCAGAGGTTTATTGTTTGCACTCCTCCGTTGAGAAAGCCTTTCTGTCTCATACTTCTGACCAGTGTGTTGCATCACGGCTCAGTTCTGGCTGTGTTGTGTCGTTCTCATTCAGGTCTGAACCCTGTGAGATACAGGTAAATCTCCTGGTGAGTAGTCCTGCGGTTTGTTCTTCATGTTCCCTCAGCAGGGGTTAGCTGGACCTTCCATAGCGTGACGTCATGTGACCTGGGTCAGGCTGTCTTGGTCCTGATTGAACATGCCAATGTTCTCCAACCCAGTCAGCAGAAAAGCTTCTGCCAACTGCTGCCAGCCTTGGATATTAGATGATGATATTAGATTAAACCAGTTCAGTATCAGTGCTTAATCTGTAGTGGTGAGGTATATCTGTGGATGATGTGTATCAGTGGTTAATCCGAACTTGCACTTCTTTATTTCTATTTTTACAACTTATCAACTGATCCAGGAGCTGTGGGTGTCGGTGTTGGGAGAGGGGCACAGGGGCTCATCAGAGTTGTGCCATGGGCTGTGCTGGCTGTTTGCAGAAGCTTATCTGCTCCTGTACGATCTTATCAGCAGTCTGTCTCAGTAGGGCCTGCAGCCATCGATCCTCTGATACAACAGGCCTGAGAGAACACGGTCCCTTCCACGAATTCAGTGACACGAGTCGTCACAGTGGAGGGTTACTCAGTGACAGTACTCACAGTGGAAGGTTACTCAGTGACAGTACTCACAGTGGAAGGTTACTCAGTGACAGGAGTACTCACAGTGGAAGGTTACTCAGTGACAGTACTCACAGTAGAAGGTTACTCAGTGACAGTACTCACAGTGGAAGGTTACTCAGTGACAGTACTCACAGTGGAGGGTTACTCAGTGACACGAGTCGTCACAGTGGAGGGTTACTCAGTGACAGGAGTACTCACAGTGGAGGGTTACTCAGTGACAGTACTCACAGTGGAGGGTTACTCAGTGACAGTACTCACAGTGGAAGGTTACTCAGTGACAATACTCACAGTGGAAGGTTACTCAGTGACAGGAGTACTCACAGTGAAGGCTTTATTCTGGGACAAGATGCAATTTGTAATGAAAATATTTCGTTATCAACTAATCACAGAGATGATATAAACAGGAGGATATGATCCAGCGTAGGAGACATTAATTGCTGATGCTTCTTATAGTCAGCAGTCCTTCAGGATGTTGCTGAGCAGGTTCATATCACATGCTTCCTCCATGACAGGAAATTTAGCAACTACTGAACATGGTTTGATATCCTGGCATGGTAGTGGAGGCTTCTGTCAGCACTTGTAGAAACATCTCTGGGTTTAAGTGTATGTAGAAGGTCCATTACTGTTCACACACGTATATCTAGAGTATACCAATGACAGCATGTGTAACTGTATATCTAGAGTATACCAATGACAGCATGTGTAACTGTATATCTACAGTATACTAATGACAGCATGTGTAACTGTACATCTACAGTATACCAATCACAGCATGTGTAACTGTATATCTACAGTATACCAATCACAGAACCCATATTTGCCATCAGACAAACTTGTCAGTTTCAGAGTGCAGTGACACAGTGTCAGCAAGTTTAGCAAGTAATCAACTGAACTGTAAAGTAACTGTAATCACCTGAACTGTAAAGTAACTGTAATCACCTGAAGCCTTTGTCTAGTGGTTCTATCTCTATCCACTTCTACTGAAGGTGTAACACTACTGTACTAAAGTAACTGTCAAAACAAGCTTGTGATTAGCATGACAAAATTGTGATTAGCATACTCACTAGCTTGGCCAATTATCATATCCTCTTTTGCATAATGCTAATTAAGTATACTAACTGTCCTTCATTATGAGTCCCATAAGCATTTGGCTTAAACATTGTTTTAAGAAGAGCGTAATCAGTAACTGTAATCACAGGAACCAGTTTACCTGTGAGCTGTATAACATTTCCTGTTTTGCATCAGTGAGAAGTGGATAAATGTTGGTCTTGTAGAAGCTGGTGGGGAGGGGGGGAGAGAGAGAGAGAGACTGAGAGAGAGAGAGTCAGAAAGAGAAAGGGAGAGAGAGAGAGAGGTTACAGTAGGACAGACTGCGGCCAAGTTGAGTTCATCGCCAGTCATTTGTGTGTGAATGTTTAGATGTGTGTGTTTACATGTGAGTGTGCATGTTTGTGTGTGTGTGTCTATGTGTGTGTGTGTGTCTGTGTATGTTTGTCTATGTATGCAAGTGTGACTGTGTGTGTGTGTGTTCGTGTTTGTGTGTGTGTATTATTTTTACATTTTCTTCAACATGCTCTGCAGGAAATGCAGATGTTGATGTTGAGAACTTCCAGAACTGTGTGCAATCTGTGTGTGATCTGAGTGTGATCTGTGTGTGATCTGAGTGTGATCTGTGTGTAATCTGAGTGTGATCTGTGTGTAATCTGAGTGTGATCTGTGTGTAATCTGTGTGTGATCTGTGTGTGATCTGAGTGTGATCTGTGTGTAATCTGAGTGTGATCTGTGTGTAATCTGAGTGTGATCTGTGTGTAATCTGTGTGTGATCTGTGTGTGATCTGAGTGTGATCTGTGTGTAATCTGAGTGTGATCTGTGTGTAATCTGAGTGTG
>JAOYMR010000017.1:28041302-28057279 GCA_025802075.1 Tenebrosternarchus preto | reverse complement strand
CCCCCCCCCCCCCCCCCCCCCCCCCCCCCCCCCCCCCCCCCCCCCCCCCCCCCCCCCCCCCCCCCCCCCCACATGTGAGACCAAGGTGTGTACAAGGAGCAGCCTGACAGAGAGGCAGGTAGAAAGAGAAATAAAAACAGACTGAGAGACAGAGAAAGATATAAAATGATGGATCAAAAATAAGAGTGCAAGATGATTTTCTGTGATCGTCCACACCGCCCCTGGGAGTTGGAGGTTCTGTTGCTACCTCCTTTCCTGCTTTATAGCTTTGATCAAATGAGATTTTAAAAAATCAAGAAAAATGAATTGATCTGAGCTGCTTTGTAGGACACTGGGACAAAGCAGGCTGCATTTTAATCAGGACTGTTGTATCTTAGTTCCAGTATAAAATAATCAGTGAAATGTAGATGATCTTATTGTCTAATGTTCTTGTAACAAGAAAGTGATTTATGTATGTTAAACTTTCCTGACACTTTCTTTTAAAATCAAATGACGACAGGTTCAGACGACTTAAATTACCCTCAGGCTGAAGGTAAGTGTTCTACAGCCTTCCACAGATCCACAGCTCTTCAGGAGTAAATGGTGTTTACCATACTCTTCGTTCTTAATTCAGATTTAAAGCACAATATAAAAAGAACAATGTTAACATCACTAAACCCTGTATTTTGGAGGACACCTTTATCCACTATATTAACTCAGTGTTGTTGTTTTTTTAAGTTTTATTAGCTTGGTTTATGCTGGGCACTTTGTTCCCACTGAGGGGCCTCCACCACATGTATTTTTAGATCCAATGGTGGCTGTATCAACGGTGGTTAGCGGGAATGGAGCCCCACCCTCTAACAGTCCTGAAGATGTGCATCTGGGTCCTACTGTGGTCCAAACGCCTCCACCTCTGGACATGCCTGCCGCCAAAGCTGATCCCAGTGGAACTTCAGAACTGGCTGAGGCAGAAGACCCAGGTGCTCCAGTGCCAAACACACACCCACCTCCTCCTCTCTTCCTCCATACGGTTTGACTTCTGAGACAGCGGGAGATGTGACTTCATGGGAAGAAACGTTTTCCCTTCTACCATCATAACAGCCAGAGCTTCTCCTGCTGTCCTTGCACACTGAGGCAGCACTCAACTCAAACAAATGCTTGATGAAAGCATTGTTTCTGTGCATACTTCTTTTTTTGTTAGTATTCATCATTAACACTAATGTCTGTTTTCCCTTTCAGGTTCTGTCTCTGAACCTGAGCCACCTTCCCCTGACTCCATGCCCGTTCATCCTAAGTCGGTCCCCACCAGGCCTGCCGCAGGCCTGTGTTCAACCAGCACGCCAGCCTTACCGGACAAAGCAACCAAACCGACTGTCACACCAGCGTCCAGGCAACCCGACCAGAACACACGACCAAGCTCTCAGGGAACCTCAGAGGCCAGTGCCACTCCTGCAGCCAGTGCCACTCCTGCAGCCAGTGCCACTCCAGCAGCCACTGTTCCTGCAGCCAGTGCCACTCCTGCAGCCAGTGCCACTCCTGCAGCCACTGTTCCTGCAGCCAGTGCCACTCCTGCAGCCACTGTTCCTGCAGCCAGTGTTCCTGCAGCCACTGTTCCTGCAGCCACTGTTCCTGCAGCCACTGTTCCTGCAGCCAGTGCCACTCCTGCAGCCACTGTTCCTGCAGCCACTGTTCCTGCAGCCAGTGTTCCTGCAGCCACTGTTTCTGCAGCCAGTGTTCCCACAAATAACGCTGATGCTACTGCCTCTAATTCTATCACCGAGCCTAAGCCTTCACTCCCTGAACAGCCCAAAGACACACTGGCACCAGATCCAGGAACCCAGGCAGAACCTACTGAAAACGCAGAACCTACTGAGAACATGGACTCTAAAGCAGTGGAGGTCCAGAACGAGGACCCGACCACTAAGACTAGCAGTACAGAAACGACCACAATTGCACAAGATGAAAATATAAAGGATCTTCCCTCTCCAAACGAAGACAAACATGAACCTGCAGGACCTACCGGAGCTGAGCTCCATCCTTCTGACCAAGACCAGCCAGACGAAGTGCCATCTCCAGAGGACAGTGCCCAACTGCACAGAGAACAGGATCCAGCACAGCCCAGTGAAACCACAGCCTCTGCAGGGGTGGAGACCAAATCCTCAGACCCAACAGTCAAACCTAACACTGCTGAAACCACCACTACTTCACCAGAGCTATCCTCTCTGAAGGAGGCATCCACCACCCAGCCCTTTGTTAAGAGCACCACTTCTTCTGTGGAGGAGAGCCCTTCTCCAACTAAAGCAACACAGAAACCAACCAAACCCAAGACAGATGCAAAGGAAGTTTCTGATGAAGGTAGTCCTTCAGATTACCAGGCGGGTAAGATATCCATTAACTCAACACATATCGTCTCCACAGTGGTGACTTGCCAGATGTACATCATTGTTAGGAAATTTAAAATGAATATCAAAAAGGTCAAGCAGTTTTATGTGACGGCACATTGTTTAAAGAAAGTGCTTTGCACGTTCTGAATGGCAGGTCCATTCTTTGCACGTTCTGAATGGCAGGTCCATTCTTTGCACGTTCTGAATGGCAGGTCCATTCTTTGCTGCAGTTATGGCAGTTGTTATTGAATGCTTCAAGATAAACATTATAAGATAAATATGTTCTCCTTCCTCTCCATAGATGCTAACAATGACACTGATCTCTGTAGCGGGCGACCAGTCAACGGCTTGACCACGCTACGAAACGGCACTATCGTGGTTTTCCGAGGTCAGTGCAAAGCATCTGGTCTTCTGCTGGTCTTACCGCTCCATCTCCAGCACGGTGTATCGTGGTGACCTCACACATACAGTACAGCATAGTTCTCTAGTCCCTTATCACACAGAATACATCAGAAATACATTCATGTTTTCCCCAGTTTCTGAGAACACCATGGAGATTTAGAGTAGTCAGAGACCAAGTGTCTGACACTGAATGAGTGACAGCTGATATCTTTCACACATCTCTGACTGTATATGTTAGCGCTTGGTCATTTCTGTACATCCTTGTAGCAACAGCTGGGCTGTTCAAGTACATGTCCCTCTCCACTCGGTACCAGGTCACTACTTTTGGACGCTGGACTCCAGGAGGAACCCTGGACCCGCGCAGGGGATCACAGACGTTTGGGGAATTCCCTCTCCTATCGACACCGTCTTCACACGCTGTAACTGCCAGGGAAAGACGTACTTCTTCAAGGTTCGCTCACCCTCCACCCCCAGAAATGCCGCAGGTCGTGGCAGGCAGTGTTCATGTGCCTCGTGCAGCTCAGTCAACGCGAGTATCCCGTGTCCAACAGGCGAATCATTACTGGCGCTTCGAGAATGGTATCATGGATCCTGGCTACCCCAGAGCGGTCAACGAGGGCTTTGGCCTGGGAGGTCACGTGACTGCGGCTCTCTCAGTGCCGCACTACAGAAGCAGGAGGGAGTCTGTGCTGTTCTTCAAAAGAGGTACGAGCAGAGGGCAAGAACCTCACAGCTACCTCCCTCAGTGGAATAGACAAAGGAGTGTGTAGCTCACGACTGCTAGCAAAATGATACGTTTCATATGTAGAAAATGGTGTGGTGTGTAATTCTTTATTTCTTTTTTGTTGGGGGGTCTGCAGGTGGACTGGCTCAAAGATACACGTACCGCATCACACCTAAGTGTGGTAGCAAGCTAGCGCTGTTCACCACCACGAACAGGAGAGTCAGGAGGGAAAGAGGTAAAACTAGCAGCACAGTACACGGTCGTAAACGCAGCGTGGCCGAGCAAAGCCTCCTGCGTTTTTTTTCTTCAGGAAAAACATTCAAACTGAAGGACTGAATGGGCAAAGTCTGTTTACATAAGCACTTGTGTAAACACATGAAAAGGAACAAGAATTCACGGCCTCGCAGAGTCGAGCTGCCACTCCGTTTTCCAGGAATAAATGCGTCACAGCGCTCAGCGATGAACCCAGGCGGCACCTCCTTAACGTAGCGAGACAAACCTCTGAGCTGTTTCTGCTTCTCAGACCCTGAACTTGGGAAGGAGATGAACATCAGGAGCTGGAGAGGATTCCCTTCCCTGGTCACCTCCGCTGTGTCGGTTCCCACCACAGGTGGGGACGGATACAAATACTACGTCTTCTCTCCAAGTAAGTTCACTGCCAGCTCTGGGTTCAAAGCCCTTCCAAAACTTGGCGACGTTTTCTCCAAACTTCAGTAACCATCACTGCTATATAGTACGTCGTTTTCTTTGGACACCGGCTCTACTACTATTAGTGGTTAGCAAAGATGTTGGTGTGTAATCTTGGCTGGTAAACTCTGACTGAAATCACGTCTAGCTCGTGTGTTCACCAGGGTTGGGTGGAGCAGCACTAGCAGACAGGATGCTCGTAAGGACTTGGGTTTGGGCCCAACAGAACCTTTTACTGTCTGGTCATGCTGTTAGTAATGCAACTGATGTCTGATGTCAGTCTGTTGGGACTCAGTAACGGGAACCTTGTGTTTAATACAAGATATTATCATGCACAAAAAGCACAGATGTGTTTAATGATCTTAACAACAGAGAAATTAAATGCTGATGTCAGAGCATTACTACTCATTAATAACAGTATCATTGCTAGTATTATTTCTGGCAACAGTGCATGTTTTTTTTCCCCAGCTAAATACTACAGTTTAAAGATCGAGGGTGATGTACCAGTGATCCTAAGCCCCAAGAAAGGAACACCGAAGCAAAGATCAGCCAAGAGCTGGTTCAGATGCCCAGAGACTCCAACAACGTAATATACCAGAGAACCACATCCCAGGAAATGACCCACAGGTGCATGTAGTGATACTTTCATACTTTGCCATATTTGTAGATATTATTAATAACTAACTTTTTTCAAACCAGAAAACTTCTTTATTGAATACACATAAAACCAGCCAATAACATTAAACAAGAACATATGGTTATAATGAAACGAAAGCATCTGATCCAGAGATGTGCAGGGAACTGTGTTCGTCTAGTTTGTGTTGCAGTAGGGACTGGAAAGACGGTGACGCTTGCGGCAGGTTCTTCACCGGGCAAAACGCCCTCGCACCCCCATAACTCCTAACCCATCTGTAACAATAACCAACACACTGAACACACATCTCACAGCTGTGCTGTATATTTCAATGACAACTGTAAGAATTTGATACCATTATTAAACAACAAATACTCTGTAAATTGGTTTGTACTGGTTTGTTCATGTGTTTGCGAACACGAAGGGTTACATTTGATCATGTGTGACCACGGAGGGTCTCACCCCTCTTCACGAAGCCCCGGGCAGCGCGGCCCCGAGTCCACTGCCTGCCCGAACCCACGCGCGCTTTGGCAGGCTGACAGCTGCTCGTGTCTGGGTGGGGGGAGAGGGAGGGGTGCAAAAACAAAGTACACGGTGTGGGAGGAGTCACTGAGGGTACATCAGCACACCAGGGCAGCCCAGTAAACCCAGTAAACCCTCAGCTGGATCTAGAGTGCACTGGTGGACACTGGTTGTGTACCTGAGGGCTCCTGGCTGGTACACGGCAGACTGGCTTCATCTGAAGGTTTTGCTGGCTCCTCTGCCTCCGTCTGGGACGAGGGCTCCAGAAAGACCTCAGCACTGCTTCTGAACACGAACACACACAGTTATGCATGTGATGTCACTGCTGGTGGGAGTCACTGAGGTTACACCCCTTGAGTGGCAATGATGGCATTCCAACATAAAACAAACATCTAAAATGGGAAAAGGCTGAACCAACTACAGATTCAGCAGGAATTCTGAACTGCTTTTACAGGCTGCTGAAGACAAAGCCAGTTTAGACAGCCAGATGACTGTAGATTTGAAAGTTAGCTATACTTGTAATAGAGAAACGTTAAATATGATGACCACAAAAATATAGATTTCAATTTAATGGTAACAGCAGAGGAGAGAATCTCAGGTTTTATCAGCTCAATTATATAACATATATATATATAACATCAGAGTGAGTTATGAACACTGTCTACCCAGTTAGTTTCAACAGACAGAAGTTGTAATTAAATACAAATAGTCATCAGTGCATCATCAGTGCTGTCACTAATTTCACCCACAAAACTCTGGTTGAAGTATGACTTCTGTTCACCTTCAGATACCACAGTGTTGGTTACCCCCAACACACATGATATTCATGGTCATTTTGAGCTCACCCTTCACCCTCTGGCTCCAGGAGCAGGGTACTACGCTCCTCACTAGTGCTGGGTCCGGGTGTGGATGTGGTCACCATGGGGACAGACTGGGAGGCGTGGTCCGTCGCCTCTGAGGGGAGGGTCTCAGAGAATGCAGTCACTGATTGGACAGGGGAGAAAACTTTAGGCTTTGTCAGCAAATAAGGAAAGACGGTACAGAAGGCATCACAGTGATCAGACCTACGGCCCATCAACTCTGCAGTCATTAAGGCCACTGGCCCAGCACAGTCTGCAGCCTAGAGACCGAGTTACGCTGCGTTTAATAGTCGCGTTTGTCTTATGAAACCTGTATGTCATTTTTGAGGGACTAAATCTGTGGCAAGAGCCTTGAAGGACAATGGTACTGTGGTTCAGGTTTGGTGGTCAGGTGACCCAGTGTGTGTGAGAGAGAGAGAGAGAGACACCAAGGCGTGTACCTGGAGCAGTCATCTGGAGAGGGGTGGTGGGGACACTGCGGCCCTCAGGCTCCTCCTCGTTACCAGACAGGAACAGACTGTCGTACAGACCCAACCCTACACACACACACACACACACACACACACACACCTTTGACATTTACATTAATGTAAACGTTTCATGTTTAAACGTCTGTCCCAGTAATTTCCAGACCTGATCAGACTGGACCCTATATGATGTAGGTGAGTGAGGCCCCAGAGGGTGAGGCCCCGTGTGGAGCAGATTACCTCCTTGTGAAGCCAGCTGCACCAGGTCGGATTGTGAGGAGCTCGTCTGAGGGACGTCGTCCGGGAGGCTGAAGCCAAACCGTGGCACACCTGCTACCTGGGGTGAACTGTCTCACACACAGACACACACAGCGTCAGCTCCACTTGTGTTCACACAGCAGGATGTGCTGTAGCAGGTGGATACTCACTGCACGGCCTCGGCGAAGCCATCGGAGCGGACGGGGAGGAGCAGGGTGGGAGTGCTGGGCACCGTGCGCTCGTCCTCCTCGAAGAAGTGCTGCTGCTGGGGAGGAGAGAGGAGGACATGAGGAGGAACACGCAACCAACCACCCCCCCCCCCCCACACCACACATCTACTCACTGCACTGCTGCCTGCTCCTGGAGTCAGCTGACGTCGAACAGGGATGCGCTGAGGAGACAAACATGAACCTTCACACGCCTACTACTACTGATCGCACGTCTCTACTACTGATCACAGACACACCATGTCCATAAACACCAGCAGTTAACGAACCTGTCCCATGTTGTTAATTATCCACTTACCTGGACTTGAACAGGTGGTCCCAGTTCCTGTGTGGGCGGAGCCAGGATATTGAGCCGAGGAGGAAGTTGGTGTTGAGGTCTCCGTGGTGACAGCAGAGAGCGAGAGGCAGAGCTAGTGACTGGTGGCTCAGGGGAGAAGGACTCCAGCGTGCTGGACTCAACTAAAGGGTTCAAACAAGCCGTGTTCAAGAAAACAGTCTACACCACCTGCACGTATCTAAACAACACCTGGACACGTCACAGAAACAGCACGAACGCCCAGTTTAAGAGGACACGTCTAGACAGCTGGGAGTGGCTTACAGCTGGGAGTCTGTGAGTCAGCCAGGTGCTGGGTGGAGTCTGTCATCCCCAGACTCTCCTCTGTCTCGGTGCCTGGGTCTGTGGCATTAGCACCCTGACAGACACAGACACACACACAGACACGGCAAAATGAGAAAGGGGCAATTAGACAGCATCAAACACACTCTGTAGTATTTCCATCACTGGGTGGAATAACATGCCAGTCATGAATAACTTCCTCTGCTGTTCTCACAATGTTTAATAAAATCCTTCTCCACACAGACACACTCGAGGGTTAAAACCCGCCTCCTCTCTCACACCTCCTCTCTCACACTTTTACTAGGCACCAGTTTTGTGGTTGGCGTGATTTAGACGACCATCCCACCATGCTGTTTTATAGGCTTGTATCACAGCACTTAACACAATTTTACTCACCGTTACGAGAATTTATATAAAAAAATAAAAAAACAGATGAGAAACACAAAGGATTTAAATGTCACGATTTAAATGGAAAACTCCTGTATGTGGCTTCCCCAGAGGGAGGGATATGAAAAGATGCAGAGCCCTTCCTGGGGTGGTGTTCTAAAGGCTTTTACATCATCAGCTACTGCTGGGCGCTTGAGCGAGTCCCTTAACCCTCTCAGCTCCAGGGGGCGCCATACAAACAGCGCTGACCCCTGTTCCCAAAGAAGAAGGGAGAGGCGAAGAAAACATTTTGTTGTACAGTATAATAACAAAGAACGGGGTTGCCAGTCACTTCTGATTACTCCTGAGTAGAGGGTGATTATTTAAAACTGTCACACACATAGGAAGGTGCAGGTGGTACCACCAGGTCACACTGGAGATCATTTCAGGGTCAGATGTGAAGTGCGAGTGAGTGAGTGTGTGAGTACCTCGTAGGGCTCGTTGGGATCTCCACTGCCGCTCCCCTCGTTGCTCTCCTCTCCTTCGTCTCCGATTCCTCCTTCATCATCCTCGTCCTCATCATCCTCGCCTTCTTCCTCTTCCTCATCCTCCTCTTCCTCATAGTCCTAAAAGTGGCAGCAGCTCAAGCTGTGGTCATTTGCAGTTCTGTACTGTGTAACTGTAGGCACCAGAGGACACAATCTCCAGATGGGAGTGTTTAAAGTGTTTTCTAATAGAGAGGCGTGTAGCCAGCTGCTGTCATAAGCTCTTTCCAGGAGGTGCACATGTTCATCGCTGAACAGTCCGTGTTCTCCTTGAACACAGAACATCCCAACCCAGCAAACCAACGCAAACCGCCGGACTTCCACCACAGAGCCGATGACCTGGTTGGAATGGACCTGCTCGGACAAGCGTGTGCTGAGCCTCACCTGCTCCTCTTCATCAGTTTCCTCCTCCTGCTCTTCCTCACTCTCGGAGTCAGTGATGACGATGACTTTCTCCCCAGCCTCGTCCTGGATGTGTGTGTGTGCTGCAGGTCTCTGGGTCGGGAGCAGCTCTGTAGGGAATGACTTGGTGGCTACAGGTTCAACATCCACCTCCTCAAGGCTGGGGTAGTTCTCCAGCTCCTACACACACGCGCGCACACACACGCACACAGTCACATACCTGCTCGTAAACATTAAGAAGCTTTTCAGAAATACACTTACAGCAGATGCACACACTTACTTCAGTGATATCAGGGGCTTCCTGACTCTCTCCTGGCACCATGCCATCAGCTTCAGTGCTGTCTTCAGCAAGAATCTCCTCCTATAGTGTATATACACACACACTCTTCACCAGCAATAATCTCAACGGCACTGATCAGCTCCGGTCTCTCTCCTCTCCCCTTCCCTCTTGCCCTGGTCCTGTCTCACCTCCATCCCTGATCTCTCCTCCAGCGCCGGTCTCTGCATACGTAGCTTCTTAGAGATGGGGGGTTCACTGGGCTCCTCCGGAAGCTCCGCCTCCAACCCCACACTCTCTGGTTCCTCGTCCCGAGGCCTCTTGCTCAAGGCACTTCCAGCCGTGGCCGAAACTGCGGAGCACAGGAGTGAACCTCTCAGCTACAAACACTACAAGTCCCAGAACCTTCGGGTTCACGACAGTAAACAAGTACCAGCCGCTGCGTAGCAGGCAGTGTGCTGGTGTCTGCTGGTCCTCGCAGCATCTCTGCAGCACTAGAACTTCGGGAGAATTCACCCCAGAATTCTGCATTTGTTTTGGGATTGTGGATGGATCTCTCAGCGTTTCTACATCAACTACTCCGGCTATTTCAAACTTACCTGTTCCAAACACCGCAGTGGAAGTGGAGGGTCTCTCCACCTGTGAGGTGCTGGGCGTGGCCTCCATCAGCAACGTAGCGGCAGAGACGGGTGGTGCGGGTTCCTGATTGGCGGGCTCGGAGGCAGGGGGTGGAGCCTGTTGCTGGGTGGGCTGGACGAAGGCGGTGGTGTGGCTTTGCTGCAGCCCCAACACCGGCTGCTGCACCAGCGGGCCCTGTACGTTAGGGCTGGTGGAGCGCACCGAACCTCCACCACCGCTGTACAGGGGCATGTGCTCCACTGGCACCTCAGACGGCTGCAGCACTGTGGGTGGAGGGGTGGACAGAGGTGATCAGTGAAGCATCACTTACATAATCAACTCAATATTTAACCTTCAACACAAGGTGGCAAATCTGAGAAAGATTCAACGTACAAAAGCCATCAAGCTTTTAAATACAGAACCTGTACTGCTGAACACAGGCTTGTGGGAACAGAGCCTTCGACTTCAGAGAGAGCATGACTGGTAACATCTAGCCAGAGATACCAGGAGTGTAGTGAGGATTGTGGTGGAAACCACTCACCCTCCTGGGTCTCCAGCTGGGTGGTGGGCATGACTGTGGCAGTGGGTGTGGGTGTGGGCACTGGCGCGGGGGTAATCATGGGCTTGATGCTGGCTCTGGGGGTGGCCTTGTTCCCTGGGATGGCGGGAGGCTTGCTGGGGGTTGCCACCAACGGCGTGGGCTTGATGTTAGCCGTGGGAGGCTCGGAGGAGCTCGCACTGAGGGCACGAGGAGAGCAGTAGGAAACTAAATATTCTTTATCGTTTTTTTTGCTCTAGAAAAAGGCAAAGTGGTTTTATTGCACAAGGCATTTCAAGATGCTTTAAAAATGAAAAGCTAAAGTGAACTAAAACCCGATTCAAAATGAATCCTAAAATGAATCAGATGAAAAGCTGATGCTTTGGAGGAGTGTAAATGCTAGTTTGACCAGTAGAGGGCGTCCTGTTTCAGCTCTTATGCATCACAACACGCATCAACACTGCTGCCCTTCTGATACACCTGCACTTAGAGCAGGAAAAGAGCGAAATCATGGACTGGATTGAGAAACCATAGAGTGGATCAGGAAGTCCGGTGTCCTGTACCTTCCCCTGTCTGCCGCCGGGGGCTTCAGTGAGATCTGCCGCTGTTCTACACCCCTCTGCTGCTCCTGGGTCTGACAACACAGAACAACGGGCCTCATACCAACACTGAATGAGGCTTGACCAGGGCAGATAAAAATAAATGTAAAAACCCCAGTAAAGTTAATAAGAGCATGTCCATCTCAGGATTTGCTTGGGAAGTTGAAGTCACAAGGAATCCGGTCAGTTTAAGGGAGATTTTACACTCGAGAACATTCAGTCTGAAGGAAACTTCAGTAAAAGTTGCCAAATCAGTGCATATGTATTTATCCATTATCTTAACACTTCCCTGCATGTCCCTTTACGTGTGTGTGTGTGTGTGTGTGTGTTACCTTGTTGGTGCTCTGCTCTGGGGCCTCGTCCCTTTGCTCCCCATGTCTCTCCTGTTGCTCACGTAGGTCTCGCAGCTCTTTCTCCTGGCGGCTCAGTCGCCCCTCATACTGTGAGCGGAGCGCGTTCACACGCACCTCCAGCTCCTCACGCTGCTGCTTCAGCTCCTCGTTCTCCTTCACCAGCTGGCCCTTCACATCTGCCAGGAGGGGCAACCAACGTAAGCATCAGCCACACATCTCCCGTCCCCCCTTCGGCACATTAGTGCCGTCAGTGAAAACTGATCCTGGGTCAGCTAGGGGCCGTTCTGAGCATCTCACCCACGAGCTGGTTGATTTTCTGTTTGGCCCCCATGATAGCTTTCCTGGTTCTCTCCTCCTTGTCGGCCAGTTGTTGCCGGAGTCGCTCCTCCTGTGCGGATTTGTCCTGCATCTCCTGCCGTGTGTGCGACAGCTCCCCCTGCAGGCGGGAGGTCTGTTCCTGCAGGCCTCGGGCCTCCGCTTCACGCTCCCCGACCACCTGCAGAAGGAAAACAATTACACTTAACCCTCAGACAAAGACTTTTACAAACATTACTGTTGAATAATGAATATGGAAAATATGAATCAAGAAAAAAAGAATCTACAAAACATCTTAACGGATCACCAAATGTTCAAGTCTAGATCCACTTAGGCAAATCAACTACAGAACTGAGATAAACTCTTAGTATTTAAAAAGAAAAGAGATGAGAGTCACTTTGTTGAGGGTTTCTAGCTGGGCCTCCAACTCCTTGGTTCTGGTCTCTGATTGGCTGAGGGATTCTCGGAGAGTCTGGAGCTCGTGTGCAGATGCTTGCAGTGTCTCTTGGTCCTGGGCTGGAGTCACGGCCGCCGCTGCCACCATCTGAACGACGGGACAGAACGCAGGACAAATAAACCCCACCCCACCATCTGAACAACGGGACAGAACGCAGGACAAATAAACCCAGGCCTCAGCAACTCCCCTCGTTCAGAAGCCCTTGGGGTTAGTCGGCCGCTCGTCAGATACTTGCCTTGTCATGCTCCCCCTTGAGCTCCTCGTACTGGGTCTTGTAACGGCGGCCAATCTTCTTGACCTGCATGATGGTCTTCATCTTCTCCTGGATGTTCTGGGTCTTGGCTTCCAGATCTTTCTTCATGCCGTCCCTCTCTGTGGTCACCTTGCCAAGGTTCTCCCGCAGGTTCTGCACCTGTGACTGGAGCATGGTGACCGATCCACTACTCCTGCAGCAGAGAGGAGAGATGTTACAGATCTCCTACACGACTGGAGCACAGTGACCGATCCACTACTCCACTCCACTACTTTTTATAAAGGGTGTTTTCTGTGTAGATGTTTGTTTTTGTGTCTTAGCGGCTGAAAAATTCCTGTCAAGACTGGATTCCTGGATCAGATTCTGTACTTGGAGCTAAAAAGTGAACCGGTAAAGGTAATTTACACATGTATATATAAATAAAAATGTGTGTGTACAATAAATCAAGTAAAAGCTGGATAATCAAAGACAGAAGATGGCAGTGAACCAGTGCCTTAAGCTCAACTGAAAGCTCAACTGTCGATTAAACAGACAGTGTTTTCAGTCTGGACTGGCACAGACAGCTGGCAGGTGGAGGTCTGCACCTGGCTGCCTCTGCTTTCAGACGGCTGGTCTCCTCAGTCAGCTGCTGGATGCGTTTCAGATGGGCCTCTCTCTCCGAGCTCAAGCGTTTGTACTCCTCCGGGTCCGTGTCCTTCTGCTGGCTCACCAGGTGCTGCACAAAGACACCAGCCAATCAGATCAGTGTCCACGTCACCGAGGGGAGCACGTGGCAGACGGAGGGGGTGGGGTTCCAGACCTGGGTGCGGGCTTTCCAGCGCTTCACGTCTTCTTCCAGAAGTTTCTTCTCGGCCTGAAGCATGCCACTCTTCTCACTCAGCTCAGCGTTGGACTCCTGCAGGGGGAAGATGTCCGACTCCAGCTTGTGGACCTGAGCGGGCGAAACAGAACAGTCTCCTCACTCAGCCCGTCTGCCCCGTGGTGGACCTCCACCCCAGCCTGTCTCCACCCCAGCTCATCCTCTCTCGTACCTTTTCCTGAGTTTTCTGGAGCTCCTGCTCCAGTCTCTCCTTATCAAGCCGTAGAATCTTGTTGGTCTCCACCAGCACGTTCATGGTTTGGGTTTTCTTCATCAGCTCGTCATGCTGGGCCAGAGTCTTGGCGGTGACCTTGGAGAGAACAGGGATATTAGAGCCCAGGAGGTTGGAGTGGAGCAGGCGGGCGAGGCGGGAGGCCGCTGTACCTGGATCCTCTCCCTCTCCACGCTCTGAGTGTCACGCAGTTCCTTCAGCTCCTGCTCCAGGTGCTCGACACGCAGCCTATACCTCAAACTCTCACCCTGAGCCACCTCGAAACGAGACTCTGCTATTTCCTTCTCTCGACGGACAAACCTGTGCGCGCGCGCACACACACACACACACACACACACAAAACAAAAAAAGTCTCAGAAAAAAGGGCGATGGCAGTGATGAACGACCACACGTGGGACGTCTATGAGAACAGCACAGTGAGGAGCAGAGGATAACCACCGGAGGATGTTGAGCAGCCGGTCCTGGGAGCCGCTCTCCTCGTTCACAGAGGTGTTGAGCGAGCTCTCGCCGGCCGTCTGCTGAACCTGCACCGCCATCCTGCCGCTCAGAGCCTGGAGCTGCTCGTGGAGCAGCTCGTTCTGCCGCTCTAGGTCGTCACTGTGAGACTGTATCTTAGTCTGCTCTTCCTGAGAGAGAAATCACCCACATTGCTTACAATTAATGACAATCAATTAACATTAATAACCATCAGTAGGAAGCTCGCTATGCTACACGGTGTCTGTAGGCTTCCACTGATCACGTGCACCAGGCGTGTTGTGTGTTCGTACCTTAAGGATCCTCTCCTGTTCCTCCCAGGACACTCGCGTCTCCAGCAGCTGGGCGCTGGCCCTCTGGAGTCTCTCCTCCAGCTGCTGTCGGACCTGACCCACCTGCAGGGCCTGGGTCTTGGCCGTCTGCAGAGCCTCTACGTCGGCTGCGTGCAGAAGCATCTCCCTCTCGTACTTGTCCTGGGCCTCGGCGGCCAGGCGGCTCTGCTCCTGCCTGTCCAGCACGGCCTGCTGCTGTTGGGCGGAGGCAAGCTCCGCCCTCTGAACCGCATCCTGGAGCTCCGCCTGCAGCCGGCTCACACTGCCCTGGAGCTCACGAACCTGCGCCATCAGCATCCACACAGCCATCAGCATCCATCAGGACCGCAACCACACAGCCATCAGCATCCATCAGAACCACAACCACACAGCCATCAGCATCCATCAGAACCACAACCACACATAAGAAATGTGATGATGGACTCTACTGTTCTAGAGCTTCATCTGGGAGAGCATGACTGACCTGCTCCTCCACAGCTGATAAAGCTTTCTGATTCTCATCCTGGGTTTCCTGCTTCTGCTTCTCAGCTTCTAGAAGCTTCTGTTCCAGCTCTCGCTGCTGCTCTTGTGCTTCAGTGACCTGGGTCTCGACCGATGATCTCACCTGCTCAGACACCTGGGTGTGTGTGTGTGTGTGTGCGCAAATGAGAGATGAGAGGGTGAGTGAACGTGAGAGAAAGATTCATCCAATAGCCACTACATTTCCCAGTGGACAGTGTGAGTGTTGCACCTGTTTCTCTCTGTCCAGAGCCTCCTCCAGACTCACACACATGGTCCTGTACTGGTCGAGGGCGGTGGTGACCGTCCTCAGCCTCTCGCTCAGCTCCTCCACCCTGCTCTCAGCCTGCTTCAGACAGGAACGCAGCTGCTCCACGTCACCCTCGTCACCCTGCTTTCCTGCACCACCCGGGGGGAGGGGAAGATGTCAGCTTCGTTAAAGGTCAAGAGTCCTAGCAGGTGATAACCTGACTGGACAAGATCACCTCTGACACTGTTTCACAGATACGGAAGGTGCTGAGAAAAAACCTCACACAAGTCACCTGATACACCATCAGAACTTTTGTTCATTTTGAAAAAGGTGTTCCTTTTTCAAAAAAGCCCCATCCATAGTAACAGCGTGTGAGAGGTGCGGCAGGCCTGCTGACCTGAGGCGTCAGCGGGGGCGGTGGGCGTGGCCAGCCGTCCGTCCCCGCTGCTCAGATGCTGCTGGAGGGAGCTGAGCTCCTGCTGGGTGGAGAGCAGCTGCTCCCTGGTCCTCTGGTACAGCACACACTGAGCTTCCAGCTGCTTCTTAGCATCCAGCAGCTGCATCTGTGAACAGTGAGTCATGTTTACACTCCTGGGATTGAGGACCCCGATACAGAACCAGCTCTGAACTGGGAGGTTATATTGTTATTGTTATATTGTTATTGTTATTGTTATATTGTTAATCTTATATTAAGATTATATTGTTCTCCAGTTCATGCTGTTCTTCAGCTGGAACTGGAGAGCAAACTAGAGTTGGTTCAGAGAGGGGGAGGAGGAGGAAGAGGAGGAAGAGGAGGAGGAGGGGGAGGAAGAGGAGGAGGAGGATGAGGAGGAAGAGGAGGAGGGGGAG
>JAOYMR010000017.1:27896268-27921275 GCA_025802075.1 Tenebrosternarchus preto | reverse complement strand
CCCACGGTTTTTTTTTGTTCTTGGCGGTTGATGTCTTACCAAACCCAAAATAAAATATCTTATTACAAAATTTTATAAAAACCCCCCCCCCCCCCCCATTCGGCATGATCTTTCAAGAAATCCGAAGGCTTACGTAGTGTTTACAGCATTGACTGCACTTTATAAAATCCGTAGAATTCAAATTATGATGAAACTGCTGTCAAGACACTGCCACCGCACAGAGTGTGGCAGTCTCACCAAAGTTCAGTACTAACAGTGTCCAGAACATCAGTGTCCTGAATCGCCTTTGTTTTCTCATCAGGAAAAGTAGCAGTGGTCCTTCGGTTAGGGAAATGTTCAGAGTGAGGCTGAGTTCATACATGGATAAATCTGTTTGTGATCTTCATGGTTTGTGCCTTGTTCTGAAGTTGCATTTAATATGTCAAATATTTTTAAAAATGATTAGTAATAATTATACGGCCGGTCATAACCTCATTCTTGTTTTGCATCCTGCTTTAGTAAAGTCTAAAAGGGAGATTTTAAGATGTTTGTTGGGGGATGGGGGGGGAGGATTGCGCATTTACTCCTCATGCCATTTTCGACTGTGTTCCAATTTTCGTTTGTGTTAATCATGGATGTTTGCTGGGTCTCTAAACGAAAGATTTTCAGCAGTGAGAATCAGTTGAACAATATTGAAATGTCTACAACTATAATGTATCCATCTTCAGGAGTGGCTGTGATTGGACTATTCAAGGGAGTGCTAGACAAAATTCAACTGAATGTCCCTGAAATGCATTTATTGGTTTTCTTTTTTCTATTTTAGTATTCACATTGTACCATACTGTTCGTGTTAATTAGAAGTTTCTTACATGCTAACATT
The DNA here is from genome assembly GCA_025802075.1 of Tenebrosternarchus preto. Lineage (NCBI taxonomy): Eukaryota > Metazoa > Chordata > Actinopteri > Gymnotiformes > Apteronotidae > Tenebrosternarchus > Tenebrosternarchus preto. The sequence goes on along the minus strand of JAOYMR010000017.1, from coordinate 27,920,416 downwards.
GTTTTGTTTGAGCAAATGAAATAAAAATTGCAATACATATTATTGGGTGAGTCTCGGTCAAGGAAGCAATGTACACAACTGTGGAGTAAACTGATTTTGGCAAAGATTACACAACCGTCTTTTAAAAACGACTGGAATAAGAACAATTTTCTAAATTAAATAAATGCTACATAAAGTTTGAATAGTATTTGAATTTAAACTAAAATACCCGATTCAAACCTTTTTTAAATATCTTGGGTCGTCGAAGTTGAAGGCGGTTTATAACGATCATGTACGCGGTAGGCCGCATGATGGCTGTGGAGCGATTATACTGAAGGGCACGCGTTGGGTAAAATGTCTGAAGATCGTGTGCTGTGTGATCTAACCCCTTTACACTGAACATGTTGCTGCACGCTTCGTTTGCAGCTTCGCTGCACTTCAGATGAAGCAAACAGGAAGAAGACTTAACGGAACCGCAGCAGTGCCCGAGCATCTAGCTAGCAGCTCCATTGAGCTGAAGTCACTAACGGGAAACCGGTCCATACAAGTGAATTTACCTTACAGTTTCCATGAACACACATCAGGCAGAGACACGGTGATCTAATGCTCTTGCATGTGGAATTGTATCGGGCCATTTTTTTTCAGTGGAGAGGCCTGAATATTTTGGTTTAACATCAAATGCAGTTAAAACTGTTGGCAGATTGGAAGCCAGTCTGTGCTGCGTTTTACAACATTATTCAACGTTTTCTTTACCACATTGTGACACGTGCTATTTGGAAAATTAGAAGTAAACATTTTTTAATTATTTTGTTCACGTTTTAGATGGCATTTCTATAGCCCCATCCATATATGTTTTTTAATATCGAGGAATAAAACATGACATGCTTGGTTGTTGGGAGACCATAAATGCATTCTCTTAAGCTTAATAGTGCAGTAATTCTATGCTGATTCAGATGGCATTCAATAACTATCGGTATAGTAGCAATCAAGCTGTGTGTAAAGCATGGAAAAATAAGTGAAAGTAATTGTCCTGTTTTCCCTCCCTGAGACTTGCAAATGTTTAGTAACAAAGTCCGTGTAAATGAATATTAAATATGGAAATCATAAAATACGCTGCAGTCTATATACATCTATGGAAGCCTGTTTCCACCATTTTAAATAAATAAATAGATATTATTCAATTTAAGCCTTAACAAGTAAGCATTATAATTACTTTATACTCGCAATGAGAGAATGTAAAGCTCAAAATGTTACTTAGTATATTACAAGTGTATAAACATGCTTGTCATAATGAAATACTTAAAATTTGTACATTTATCAAAACCTTTGGTTAGAAGTAGTACACTAAACGCAATGTAAATTTTGTTTGAATTTAAGAATCTTCTCTATGCACCCATCTGTTCTGTATCTCTCGTATCGAAACTTCCCTACTGGCCAAAGTGCAGACTCCATTTTGTAACGCGCAAAACAGACAAGTAACTAGGCGGATCTCCAAGGATTCTGCCGATTGGACCTTAAAAGGCGAGAAACATTTAAAATCCACCCGACATCCAATCACAAAATTAGTAGGTTTTAAAAAGGAACATTAGTAGCCAATCACTGACGTTCGCGCCATCATCGATTCTGGTAGGTTGAGTCGTCAGATAGGGAGGAACAAACTAAGCGCTCAAACTGTACTTTTTTTTAAAATAACTATATATATTTACTTTTATAAATTTCGTATAAGGAGAAGACTGGTCTAGTCATTACGGACTATTCATTTTCGCCAGGTAGGAATGGCTGACTTTATTTATAAATTTTGAATGTTTAATGTGTGATATTAAAATGTCTATTAAACATAACGGTACTTTGACAACAACCAGCTAACTTAGCTATGTTAGCTAACGAGCTAAACCTACACTTATCCCTAGTTAGCTGGATTGCTACCAAGCTACTTTGCTAACCACCGTCATGTTATGCTGCTACTTCTTAGCTATCTAGTTAGAATTGGAAAGTTTACGTTTGTGTGTAACACTTTAGAGGAAGACATATACGGTCGTGGTTGAAATCAAGTTGGAGGGCATACTTTATATAACGAAGCTTAGTAGAAGTCCAAATTTCGATTTCATTTGTTATTTCCGTTAGCCTGTTAGCTAGTTGGCTAACCGGCTTGTCAAAGGAGACTTTGCTGCGGAGCATCTCGCGCCTGTTTTGTAATAGCTAGCTAGCTCGCGGGTGTTAAGAGTTGTCTTCAGTTTGTCAGCTATAATCTACTTGGTACTGTCACGCCACTCTGTAGTGCAGTTGTTAAGCGAGCTGGGTAGGTGAGCTAACCGTTAACATTTACGCTATACTTACTTCCAGCTGTTAACGAGCTGTTTTGTGTCATTTGCCATCTGGGTTTATACCTTTTAAGTAATGAAATACGCATTGGTAAAATTATTTCACTATATGCAATAACACTGTTGCACATATCTGTAGATATAATGGCCATCCTAATGTTATGTTTCGCCTAATACTTGCGGCGTTTGAATACATGACGTTTTCCCTCCATTCGGCTGTCATTCGGGTTTATTGTTAAAGGAGCAGCCTCGACGTCTAATACGTTGGCATATACTCAGAATAAGTGCAACCTGCATGGTTTTGTACTCGTCAATAAGTGCGATTTGTATAGTTTTGCAGATTAATCCAATGCGAATTGATTTATTTAACTAGTAAATATCTGTCAGGCTAAAATCCTATGCATTCTTCCACACTATGCCAGCATTCTAAGGGTGTGTACGTGTTTTTAATAATCTTTAGTTTTAGGCTGCTATATCCATTAACGTTTTTTTCTGGTAACTTTTAAGGGTATCCTCTATGATAATACGAGTGTCACTTTGAGTGTTGATCAAATTTGCTTGACAACGGGTGCAGGTTTGACCGGGAAGCCCCGCCCCATTGAAGTTCTTTGACTTTTGATTCGACTGTTTTCACTATAAAACCTGAAACCATATTGAAACCATAAGGATTCGACCACAACTCAAACGTTGGGTGTGTCTCTGTTCAGTTAAGTATTTATGGAATGTGATTTTGGTGCGTTAAGGTAATCGTGAATCTGTCACACACTGTGTACTCTTTAAACCCATAGAGACCGTTTTGCATATTTTAGAAATTTATATTTTACATTTTTTAAATTTGTGTGAATGCCTTTTTGTAGGAGACAAATTCTAATCCATAAAAACGAAACAGTATATACTAACAGTGTATGAAAACAGACAGACTTGCCCTGGCCTCACCCTGTACGTATATGTGTTCAGAGTTGTGTTAAAACTGAAAAGTTAGAATGAGAGGAAAAAAATCTGAAATGAAATGGGGAGATTCTGAAAATGTGACAAAGTACTTATTGCCTGCATGGTACTGAAATCTGTTTATCAAAGTCTATCGAAGGAACAACAAAAGCTACAGGATGAAAGTTCTCGTAGTGACCTTGGGGCCATGCACCTGGCAGTCTGTGTGGGGCGCCTGCTGTTCACATCAAAGCTTTACTGACACCCTCGCTGTCTGTAGTGCATCAGAGCTTCACTGACACCCTCACTGTCTGTAGTGCATCTGGTGTTTGCTGTACTTTTCTTTAATGTGATTTTGAAAGAGTATTGAATTCCCTTAATGTTTATGAAAACATCTAAAACACCATTTACAGAGAGTGTACGTAAGTGAGGATGTTTAAGGTGTCTGTTCAGGCACTTTGATATTCATTCATTGTTTTTATTCCTTGAAAGTGGTAATTAATTTCTACTGAATGGGAGGAGGTTTTTGATTGGCTCACAGCCTGTGCTTGTGTAACATGGCACATGCTGTTTTGCTGTTGTGTTGATGCTGATTCATGACCTGTATTTACCTGTGGTGCAGGTGAAGGATGCCATCAGTCAGGTTTCAGGCAGGAGATAATGTGATGGGCCGCTGGCCCGGCAGTAACCTCTACTATGAGGTCCAGGTGCTGAACTTTGACCCCCATACTCAGCTCTACACTGTCATCTATAAAGACGGCACAGAGCTGGAGCTGAAGGAAACTGAAGTAAAGGTAAGAACCTCTTGGCGTACACCCGCCCACAGAATGGTTTCTTCTGTGTTCAGTGCTATTCTTTTTTAAAACGTAAAAACATAAGCATGGTTTTTGTATTCTGGAACAGCCACAGTCTTCAGAGTTTGTTATTAATACATTAAAAGTACATGTACCATAAAATGTTTAATGCACCTGGCGTTGTTGTTGCAGAGCCTGACTGGGTTTAAGCAGGGCCAGGGCCGGTCTCGGTCCCGCTCACGGTCCCGCTCGCCTGCACGCACCCGCCGCAGTCGATCCCGCTCCCCTGCCAGGACGATTCGGCGTTCCTCGTCCCGCACCTCAGAGGCACACAAGGGGAAGGTTAAGGAAATACTGGAAGTTCGACTCACCCCTGTGGTAAAAGCATGCCCACTCTGAGATAGTCTGCAGTGCCTTTGGAGTTTCTCATGTGTAGATATCTGACACACACACACAGAACTGACCCTTTTTCATACAGTTAATATGTAAGTGATGGTTTAAGACTCACTGTGGGTATTTCAATTTATGTGTGGTAAACATTGGTGTGAACAGAGAATCTGCATTTTAATTTGAAGCCATTTAGTGTCTGTTGGTGCAAATAATTACAGCAACCTTTGTGCAATTGAGTAATGATAAGATTCAAGGTACAAGGTTGTCATGAATTTTACAGTCGGTTTAGCAGACAATCTTGTATTTATATGTTTAGATAAATACACCCAATTTTAGGACATCTGCTCTTTATTTTAACTGACCAAGAAATGTGGTACCTATCTGGTACCTATAGGTACATTTATAGAATAGATTTATATAATAAACTAAATTTTATTTGTTTAACATAAGCACATAATGTTTGAATAGGTACATGAATTATACAAGGTATATGTGATTAAAATGCATATACATCAAAACTAACAAATAACAGATTTGGTTTCGATGTCTCACATAAGTGCTCAGAGTTTATGTATTTCCCCCCTACCTGCCTTGTGCCTGTGCTGGTGTCAGGAGATGGAGAACTACAGCAACAGTAAACAGGAGAACGATGAAAACAACGCAGTCGGCACAGCCAGTAAGGTGAGGCTCCTCCTTCTTCCTGCACTGGTTCATGAATAAATAAAGTTCCATTTATTCTGAGCTTCTGTGTAAATGTGGTGTGTTAGTCTGTTGGGGGCATGGCTGTTTAAATGCTTTTTGTGTGTGTATTTGACTACATTACATCTGCTGACTGGGTGTTCATCCAGTTTGCTGTTATAATGTGTTTGTTTCTAAACACATACCAAAGATACATCCCCGTTTCACATTGCATGGGAAGAGGTGAGGCTTTTCAATATGGGCAGGGGTTTCTGTACCGTTTCTGTTTATTCTGTTGATCAGCCATTCCAGCACATTCTTTCGTTTGTGTTCAGCATAACGAGGTTAACTAGCTTAGTGGGGGAATAAATATTGTTATACACTAAACAGAAAGCAAAAGGCCTCTACCTTCTCCCCCTGGAGGCTGCTCACCTGTACAGGGTAACGGGTGGCATCCATGTGGCTGCGCTGTGTGTCCTGTCTGTTCAGGATTCATCATAGCAGGTTTTCTATCCACGTTAGGCAGTATTATGGTGTTTTATTACATAGTATTTACAACGAGTTTGGACGATCAGGTGGTTATAAACAAAGAACGAGGGATGTTAAACAAGGTGGTCTAGCTAAGATTTTAATTAATATATTGTAGTGGGAGAATGATACAGTGAGAATTTCACTAATGTCTTTATGCAGGATGGTCTAGTTGACCATGGCTCATTTCATTAGATTCTGGGGTTGATGGACGTGCTGCAGAAGCTTTGCCCAGCTTTGCTTTTGCTCAGGTAGAGCAGTGAAATGGATGTGTTTAGGGCTCTGGCCTTGCTTTTCTTATAGAAGCCACAGGAAGAACCTGAAATCAAGCCGGGCAGCCGCTACAACCTGCGGCGCAGGAAGGACCAGGGCGACGGCCGGTCTCTGGAGCTTGAGGAGGCCCACGAGCCCCTGGCCACGGTGCAGGAGACCAGCACGCCTGCACCCCTGGAGTTCGGCGGGCGCATCGGTAAGACCTGCAACACCCGCCTGGTGTCTCTTCACGTAATTTCATCATCAGTGATGTGGAGACATGTCTCTTTCCAGAAGTTTGTCTTGCTGAGTTTCTTTTAAAGTAAATAAGTAGTTTTATTTGTTGTTGGTGTGAAGGTGTCATTCTCTCTGGGGTTTGTGTTCAGGGGTGGTGTTTTGGCTGCTGCTGCTGCCTGTGCTGGTGCTGGCTCTGCTCACTCTGTGTGCCCAGAAGGATGCCAGTCTCCTCAGCCTCCCCCTCACGCCTTGCCCACTGCGCTCACTCTGGGACTGGCAGGTGTTTGGCATCGTGCTCCTCTGGCTTCTCTTCCAGGCTCTCTTCGCCCTGTTCCCGCTCGGAAAGGTACTTCCATGTCTCTTTCTTTTCCACTCTTGACTTGAGCAGTTAGAAAGGAAAGATGCTATGTAAAAAGATTACATTTTTGAATTAGGGTTTAGAGAAGCCTTTTAGATCCAGGTAAAACCATTCTTTAAGGGTTCTGTACAGTGCCTTTTCTGCAAAGTATGTGGTATAACAGTGCTGGAATAGGATGAACCCCACAGTGGTAATTATTTTAATCACAGTGGCTGTATTAGTTCAGTGAGTAACGGGCAAAACAGTCCCAGCAGACCATTTGATTTCCTGCAGTATGAAGAAATGCTTTAGATTGCAAATGTCTCTCCCCCCCAGGTTGTTGAAGGAATGCCTCTGAAGAATGGAAAAACACTGAAATACAGGATTAATGGTGAGTCAGGCTCTGATGTTTGTAAAGCTTCTGAATAGAGAATCTTTCATTCTCCACCATATTGTTAATTGGTACAGATGTGACTGTGCTGAGGAGTTGAGACATTACTGCGTGTCCCTCACACTGCCTGGTCCTGCCAGGCTTCTATGCCCTGCTTCTCAGTGCGCTGGCAGTGGGAATAGCTGTGTATTACGAGGTGGATCTCAGCTACATCCACACTCATTTCCTGCAGTTCTACACATCAGCCCTGCTCATCGCCACTCTTCTCAGCATCTACCTGTTCATCCGCTCTCGCTGGGTCTCTGATCATGAGAGTGCCCCCGCCGGCAATACTGGTATCTGTCTGTGCATCTGTCTTTTTTCCTCTGACTATGTGCACGTCTGTGTGTGTGTGTGTGCGCGCGTGTGTGTGTGTGTGCGTGCGTGTGCTCATCTCTGATTCATCAGGGTCGAGGAAAATTTCATTACTGTTTAAATATACATTGAACAAGAATTTTGAATACCTATAAATGCCTGCACATGTCTACTTACTGAAAGCAACAGCTGAAAATTTAAAACTGATCATTTCAGATGTGTGATCTAGTTCTCTAAATTGCGTCTGTTGTCGTTTTGTTCAGGTTATGTGATCTATGATTTCTTCATGGGCCGTGAACTCAACCCAAGAATCAGAAACTTTGATATCAAGTTCTTCTGTGAAATGCGTCCTGGTTTGATTGGTTGGGTAAGCAGTCAAGACTGTATGATTTCTGTACTTTGGAAATCTGTGCACAACTGATAATAGCTCCGTAGCACCCTCTAGTGGTCATACTTGCCATTTTTGCAGACACCTGAATGGCAAAACATGAAATTTCTGTTTTAATGTGTATGGGTCCCCTTCCCCCCACTTCTCTACAGCTTGTGATCAACTTTGCTATGTTACTTGCTGAGATGAAACACCAGCATCTGGACAGACCTTCCTCTGCCATGGTCCTCATCAATGGCTTTCAGCTGCTTTGGGTTGCTGATGGTCTTTGGCACGAGGTGATAATCTTCTCACACGCATATTGGGTTCCTTAATAGTTGGTTCAAAGCTTTGTAATGCAGCACTGAACTGATGTGTCTCCGTTTCAGGAGAAGCTTCTGACCATGATGGACATCACGTATGATGGTTTTGGGTTTATGCTGGCGTTTGGGGATCTGGTGTGGGTCCCTTTCACTTTCACCTGTCAGTCGTATTATCTCGTGAACCATCCCAACGACCTCTCTGTCTTCTGGATTATTGCCATCATCTTACTGAATGGTGCGTAAGGACTTTGCTTGTTTGTTTATAGTGTTTTAAGAAAATATATTAAATACAGCACTTGTGTGAAAAGTTGTAAGTAGTCGATTCAAGTGTTACCCTTTATTAAGATATCTGTTCATGATCTACACAGCAATTGGTTACTACATTTTCCGGAAAGCTAACTCTGAGAAGTTTGCCTTCAGAAGAAATCCATCCGATCCTGCCTTGTCTCGTGTGTATTTTGATTTTTCTTTCTGTTTTGTTTTTTTAAAATTATTATTCTTGTCTTTTGTTGAATTAGTCTTGCTTGTTTAAAGAAAAAAAGGGAAAGAAAAATAAAAGTCTTACTGTTGATCTCTTAATTCCTATCAGACCTCAGAACGATCCCAACCGCTACAGGAAAGAGTCTGATTGTGTCCGGCTTGTGGGGCTTCGTACGTCATCCGAACTACCTCGGTGACATCATCATGGCCCTGGCCTGGTCCCTGGCCTGCGGTGAGTGTGCGGATCTGCTTTATACCTTTAAAATGTCCTCCACTCACGACGAGATTCCAGCTGTTTGTTCTCCCAGGTTTTGCTCCCTCACCTCCGCCCCTCTGTTGTGCTGCAGGTTTTAATCATGCGATTCCTTATTTCTACCTGATGTACCTTCTGGTGCTGCTGGTGCACCGTGAGGCACGTGATGAGCAACAATGCAGGAAGAAGTACGGCTCAGCCTGGGAGGAGTACTGCAGAGCCGTGCACTACCGTATCTTCCCCGGCCTCTACTGACACACACACACACACACACACACACACACACGTGCGTTCCTGTGCACACCTGTCACACAGACCGTACTCTGGCCAGTTCTGTAAAGCACTGCCTCACAGGACGTGAACATGCTGTCAGCCAGCAGCTGGGCAGCTATTTGCATTCAAGCAGTTTTAAGAAAAATTATAATGAATTCATTTGAAATGTAATTATTTTAATTTATGCATGTTTAGATTGGCCCACTCCTAAGCTCTTATGTATATTAATGTACATACGTGTTTTTCTATTTTTCTATTGCATTTACATAGACTCTTGAAGTCTTTTTTTAATCCGTATTTGAAGTCTTTGAATAATTGCTTTGCTTTTTATTTTGAATAGTGTTTGTATAATGCTATTGTATACTATGTATGATGGAATATAAATGCTCTTGCATTGTGTTTGTTTTCCTTTACACTGTGTAGTAAGAACAAGCAACTATTTTCAGCTATTCTGTTCTATTCTATTCTCAGGACCAGTGCTTTGAAAATATGACAAAACAATGCTTTGTTCTCATTTTTGTATGTATTTAAATGCGAATTGGAGGGAAAAGTCCCTCTTTGGCATTACATGCCCTGTGGTAGAAATGTATTTCATAACCAGAGTGTATGTAAACGGGGCTTTGCTACCTCAGGTTTGTCAGTTTCTTTTGCCTTTGGAAAAAAGCTTGGTTTATGCTCTGAAAATGTTTTGCAGATGCTGAAGGAGAATAATTAAAATGTTTTCAAAGCTGCGAGTGCCGTTTTCAAGCAGTAACTAGCTTGTGTCTTTGATCCTTGTGTTTTAAATACATGGTTGTAATGTATATGATGTGCGGCTGCATATTTGTGCATTACATTTTTGTTTTTCTGTGTGGTGCCTTTGCTGTTCTTGCAAAGGGTTTGTATATTTAAGACTGAGGAGGATATTTAAGAAGGTTTAAGAGGAACCTGCACCTTAAACCACAATAATGCGAAGTGTTATCTGCTTCACTAAATGAAGCTTGAGTCTCCTGTTCCATATCTAAGAGTTCATTCCCCATTAGCAGTTCAGTAAGTGCTTTAAAATGTAATGTTTCAGTGAAGTGAGAGGACTGAAACAAAACACCTTTATTCCAGTTATGTACATAACTACCAGAACAAAGAACAATTATGGTGAACAGGTGCATTGTAAAAATGGTTTGCAAAATAAAGTTTGTATTTTGTTCTTTGTTGTAGCCTGAACTGTTCAAGAAATGCTTTTCTGTGCGTTTGTAGCTGTTTTATGTACGTTGCTGCTTTACGTGTTGGCAGAATCTTCCGCGCGCTTGTGATAGTTATTCAAAAAGGAATTAATATTCAAGAATAGTGAATAACTCACCGTGCTGTATCTACGACGTCCACAGCAGCAGTACTTCACCTATAGTTATATAAAAAAAGTACCGATGTTACCGATATGTTTCAGTTTTAGGTGTATCGGATTAACACTAACATTCCGGACAACTAAGGGCCGGTTAAAATTATTTAATATAATCTGATTAATTCTGAATTGTATTCTGTTGATGGGTGGTTGTTATACAATTTATTTACAGAGAAGCCCTTTGAGATAACATTAAGCGTTACCAAATTAACCTTATCCCAAACTGCAGTGTGTGTCTGCAGGGCACGATGGGTGTTGCACCTGAATCTATGACGCATCTGAAACGTATCTTTCCTAATAATCAAATGTTGTGTGTCCGTATTGCTTATGTCCGTATTGCATATTGCTTCTCATTTCCAGAAGACATTTCAGGATTACTCTCTTCGGTGAATCATCCATCGTTCTCTGCTAATTCCCATTATCTGGAGTTATTGCTCAGCGCAGTTTTGTGTGACAATTCCTCTAAGGAATGAATAGATTATTATGCAAGATAATACAACTAATACTACAAAGTAATGGAAGATGTGTAATCTAACGTAGTTCATCATTTTCCAGCAGAAAATCACATCAGTTTAATCTGAAGCAGTTTCAAGCACCTACTACTTTAGTAAAATAAGACTGTTGAATAAGATTGTATTAAAATCATTATAATTCTGACACACTGTCAGATTAATTATATAACAACAACAACAACAATAATAATAATAATCTGTCATCCTAGTTGTGAAATATATGTAACACATTGTGAGAATATTGTCAGATTTATGGTCTTCAGGTGTTGAACAGTTTCCCACACTGAACAATCTAAACAAACCTCAAGGCATTTCAATCAACCAGCATCGTTTTTGCTATGTGAGAACTGACCGTAAAATGACGCTAAACGGAGGCTTTCCGCGCTGCACCCGCCGCTTTAGGAGCGGAAGCTTGGAGGAGATGTAGAGATGAATCATTTAAGATGGCTGATTCAGCTCAAACTCCGAACTCTAAACATATGATTCATAAAACACCCATTAGTGTATTGCAAAGTTCTCAATCTGCCCCATGTCTGTTTCCTAATCATTTTATATCTTTTAAACGGAAGGACATCCACCATGCGATGATAAATAACTGTTGATGCAGAGAAGTTTTATTTATTTATTTATTTATTTAAAATAAAATAAATGAAAGATGTCTTAACTTTGTAAATAACGATGTAAACGTATTCCTTAAATATTAATTTAGATTACAGTGCTTGCTACGCTATAACATTTGCATGATTATATTACAAACCTTTAATACAGACTCTAGCTAACTGGTGCCATTTACAGCCACCTGACATCCGAGACAGAGAGTCTGTGTTGGCAGCAATATTTCGCTAGGTGTCAGTAGTGAGCTATGTCTCACTTACTAGACAATTGAGAATTGTTAGATTAGTTTTTCATTTTACCTCTTTCAGCATTACGACATAAATGGATCTTGAACACTTTTAGAAGGTGCTTGATGATGTCATGGTAAATTTTGCGAGACTTACAGAATGCTGCAAAAACGTCTTTCAATCTTATGTGAATTTACTGTGACTTTTCAAATAGGAACTACAAAGACAGTGATTCATGAAACTTCAAGAACAACTTACATTAGGCTGTGTGTTTCAGCGGTTTTGTTTTGCTATATTAACCATTTATCTCAGTCTATATTAAACACATGTGGTAACAGATTAGAAGCCGAAGACTGACATTGAAGAATACGGCCAGTATCCTGCTGCATGCTGTGTTGTATTAATGTATTATTAATGTATGTATTATATGTATGTATTATAATGTATTAATGTACTAATGTATGAATGTACTAATGTATTAATGCATTAATGTATAAATGCATTAATGTAGTAATGTATCAATGTATTACTGCATTAATGTATTAATGTACTAATGTATTAATGTACTAATGTATTAATGTACTAATGTATAAATGCATTAATGTAGTAATGTATCAATGTATTACTGTATTAATGTATTAATGTACTAATGTATTAATGCATTAATGTACTAATGTATTAATGCATTAATTTATTAATGTATTAATGTACTAATTTATCAATGTATTAATGTATTAATGAATTAATGTACTAATGTATCAAAGTACTAATGTTTTAATGCATTAATGTATTAATTTATTAATGTACTAATGTATTATTGTACTAATGTACTAATGTATTAATGCTCTGATGTATTAATGCATTGATGTACTAATGTATTAATGTACTAATGTACTAACATATTAATGTAAAGGTGTATTAGAGATTGTAATTGAATGCAGTTGGTACACTTGGGTTCAGAATGCACCAATGCAGAAAGAAATCAATGCTGTGGCACTTGGTTGTGCACTCTCTCACTCTCCTCACACTCTCACCCTCCACACTCTCTCACCCTCCTCACTCTCTCTCACTCTCCTCACACTCTCACCCTCCTCACTCTCTCTCTTTCCTCACAATCTCACCCTCCTCACCCTCTCTCACTCTCCTCACTCTCTCTCACTCTCCTCACTCTCTCTCACTTTCCTCACTCTCTCATCCTCCTCACTCTCACTCTCCTCACCCTCTCTCACCGTCCTCACTCTCTCTCTCACTCTCCTCACCCTCTCTCACCCTCCTCACTCTCTCTCTCACTCTCCTCACTCTCTTTCACTCTCAGCCCTACTCTTTTCACACAGCTTCTTTTAACTCACACACACACTATGACAAGAGATCTGAGGTATGATTCTCTCTTACGTTCTCTCAAGATGTGTGAACATACCAACAGTCAGACAGTCGCATACCATCAGTGATCTGTTGTGGACAAATGTTTCCAACATCCCAAAATGGCCTCATCATCATCACTTTAGGATTTCCTTTTTTTCTGCTGTTGGTTCACGCACTATTGATGTATTAATGAATAATCAGTGTCTGAAGTGTGATGTAAAGATTAACATACGTGCATTAACAGTGGTGCGTTATTAAACCGTGTTGTCTTCACAGACCTTGTCTGCTGATTTTTGGGCCTGTGCACTGTGTTCTTCTCTCAGTGTGGAGGGGGAATAATGATCATTATTCTTCTCCAGATGGCTTTTGCATATTGTGTTATTGCTGTTGGCAAGGCATGAAAGAATGTTTTGGCTTTATCACACAATAAAATCATCTTAGCATGCAGACACCCCAGACTGCTGCTATTCTGAAACACGCCTCCATAATCCCATTGGCTGGAGGTTTGAGTCTCACTCTGCGTTCGCCCAGTGTGGCCCATGTAAATGTGATCTGTGTAAATGTGGCCCATGTAAATGTGATCCATGTAAATGTGACCAGTGTAAATGTGATCTGTGTAAATGTGATCCGTGTAAATGTGACCAGTGTAAATGTGATCCATGTAAATGTGGCCCGTGTAAATGTGATCCGTGTAAATGTGAGAGGTGCTGATCACAGCCAGTGATGCTGTGCGAAAGTGCCGTCGTGCAACTTCCTAATCTCCCACGGCAACAACAAGCAGGGGTGAAGCAGATCCATGTCCTTATCAGTAGAGTGTAAGTTGCCCATAGGGGCAGTGGGAGCAGGAGTGGAAGGATGTTGAGGTGTTGTTCACCTCTATGGGATGGTTCATTCACAGCCTCTAATTTACTGCATTGGGTGTGGCATGAATTAAACCTTACTCAGTTCTACTGAAGTTTCTGAAGTATCCTTGTGAGTATGTTTATTTATCTTCATATCATACAAACTCAGAAACACTGCCACTGCTGGTAGAAGTGTGATATCCAAACGTACACACAGTACACACACACAGTACACACACACACAGTGCACACACACACAGTGCACAGTGGGGTGTCACTTTTCTGAAGTCCAGCTGGCTGTGTATATAAGAGTGGAACCCTGCCATAATCAGTCAATGGCATTTTTCTCCAGTCTCTGTGAGTTTGCAGATGTGCCATTGCAGGAGAGCAACAGAGGTGTGGTTCTTCACTCCTGGGCAGACCACTGGGCTCACACTCCCTGCGGCCACACACAGGTACGAGGCAGCGGGACAGACAGGGAAGCACCAGCATTGGACTTTCATATCCTAACAAAAACTTCCAGCTTTTTAAGGTACAATTTCAGGTTTTAGAGAGGAAGGAAAAAACTTAATGGAATGTTTTCTAAGTTAATGTCCCTACTACTAATGCCTTCTCTTTATTGTACACTTTGTTTCTTCCCTTCCTGAATGGCTCAGGGTTAAGGATGTCTTCTTGGTTTCCAAGGTTATGAAGCTCTCCGGAGGCCTCGCAGTGCTGTGGCTGTGCCTGGCTGAGGCTTTGGAAAGCTGCCCACATGTCTGCACATGTACCCAGAGGAGCAACAAAGAGAAAACCGAAGTGAACTGTTCCAGACGAAGGCTCCGGAACTTCCCGTCAAAATTCCCGCTGGACTCATGGATCATAAAAATGGGTGAGCAAAGGTGACTTAAAGGTGACTTATAGGTAACTTATCGATAACTCAGAGAGAGCTGAAGCATACACAGATATTAAAATATTAACAGTATTAACTTACTGTTATACTTACTGGTCATCTTGATGAACTCATAGTAGTGTACATACCAAAAGTGCTAACCTATGATCCACTCTGACAGGAAATGTTGACATGGAAATTTTATCTACATACAATAAATCAGTCCAAATCCAATGAGCAAGTTTATTCCTTTATTATTTTGCTCTTCTGTTTTCCAATTTACATATTAAATACAGTGATACAGTAATGAAATGTGGAAAAAATTTTGTTTTTTGTTCGCAAGGTGAAAACTTACTTCAGGAACTCCCAGCCAACATCCTGATATCTCTCCCCAAAATTGAGAGTGTGAACATGGAGCGTAACTCAATCAGATCAATACACCCCCAGGCTTTTTCTTCTGCCAGTAGACTGATGCTTCTGAACCTGCATGGAAATCACATCAACAGTCTCCCCTCTAAGGGATTCAAAGATCTGCTCAACCTCCGATTCCTCATGCTGGGCCAGAATCAGATTTCCAGTCTCAAATCTGATGTGTTCATTGGTATGAGAAACCTCTCTGACCTTGACATGCCCATGAACTCTCTCACGACGCTCCCACCCAACGTCTTCAAGCCCCTTATCGCTCTCAAAGTGCTGGATCTTGCTTTGAACCACATCCAAAGGATCTCCCCAAAAGCATTCACCGGACTTGAAGAGCTGCTCTTTCTCAACCTGGATAACAATGTGCTGAAGAACATCCAGCCTGGGACGTTCAAACCTGTGAGCAACCTAGAGATGTTGGTCCTGGACAACAACCTTCTTCCCACCCTGACTGCATCCATGTTGGAGGGTCTGTCAAATCTGCAGGAGCTCTATGTGAGGAACAACGAGATTGAGAAGCTGCCGGCTGACGTGTTTCGCCACACCCCCAAACTCACCCAAGTGGCCCTGAGCGGCAACCATCTTCACAATATTGATGGCAACATGTTGGCCAACATTCAGGGTAATAGTTGGAGTATTGCACTGAGCATTGGAACTCACCTCTCATAAACTACAGAGCTCGTGTCTGCAGCAGAGCTGGGTCACACTTTCTGTAATTTTCTAGTAGCAAAGATAAAACAAATGTACAAATTAAAAAACCTATGATAAGTTATCTAAAGTTCTGAAGTTGTGTAAAGTTCTGAAGGCATGTGATAAGGGAAGATAAAAGCCAATTCAAGTAAACTAATATAGTTGTGGTACAAATAGAACAGGTATGTGGTTCTTTGCAAAGAACTGACTGGCTGTATTGTCTTTAATCTTTCCAGGACTGAAAGATGTATATCTCCATAACAATCCATGGAAATGTGACTGCAACATCAACTCTCTGGTGCAGTACATCGTCCAGACCATGACTAACCACACTGCCCTGCAGAGTCTTCGGTGTGTAAGCCCAGAGGAGCAGCGTGACAAACCTCTGCACACACTCACGCCTGAGACTCTCTGTCAGGCCTAGACAGCAGATCAGGAGATGTTCTCCAAACACTGGTGAAGAACCAAGCAGAGGGTGATAGTGTGAGATATTCTGTAATTGAATGGTAATACCTTATATAACTCCAAGCACAATGACTTTGACAAGACAATGATAGAGGAACCCTTGCTACAGATAATTGCCATAATTTCCCTCCCACACAAGCCTGTTATTTTCACACCACCTGGAGGGAGATATTACAGTACAATATGCTCAGTTCTGGAAACTCAGTTCCTCTCTTTATACAGTATAATCCTCTCTGTATACAATATAATCCTTACAACTGATACTAATTTGCATACTTTTAGTAACATTCTTGTATGCTATAAATTACAAAATTAAATTCTTGTATGCTACTTGATAAACCTTCCTTTTGATGTTATTGATAAACATTCCTTTTGATGTTATTGATAAACATTCCTTTGATGTTATTGATAAACCTTCCTTTTGATGTTATTGATAAACCTTCCTTTGATGTAATTTCAGCTGCTGATGTAATAGTTCAAATAGTTTTGTTCAGGTGGGAGTCCCTCTTTTCCTGATCTGAAATCTAACATCATGTGTCAAATAGAATGGGAGAATAATGCATCTTTTAAATGTTTTCTGCAAATGTTCAAGATGTTTATCCTGTGATCTGCAAGTAAAAGATAAGTAATGGAATTTCATGTATAATCTCATTAATTACAGCATGTATACATCTAACTCATTAAATATATAGATACCAGAGAATTTTGGGAACAAGCATAGATTTAAATTTTCAAAATGTTTCATTCTAAATTCTGAAGGCTCTTGCACAAGTGTTATTCTGACCGAGGCAGTGAAGCTAACAGAAAATAAATCGAGGTTAGAAAATGCCCCGTACTCACTGGCAGAGTACAAATCGCCACGACTACCTGAGAAGGAATTCCTCACTGTGCTGTTACAGCTGAATAAGCTTCTATGGAAGGTGTTGTCCTCCCTCCAGATTCCACCCTGGATGCTGAGGCAGCACACTCTGCTTCCACACTCTGCTTCCACAACGCCAGCTGCTGTGCAGATGGTAGGGTTTCTGCATGTCTCTGCTTCTTCCAGGTGCCGTCAGAATAACACGGACTTAGATACACAGAAACGAGAAGTGCTGCTAACATTCTCAGAGAACTACCAACTGCACTGTATAAACGGTTCGGCAAGCAATGACTGTATAACAATGATCATATCAGCCTCATAGAACATAAAATCAAGCATACATGAACATTAGTGTGAGATCATGTGAATGACAGTTATATCACAACAAGAAGTGTTTTACAGGAGATGAACTGCACTGATCAGCTTTTACTGGCTCCCAAAACAAAGCACACACAGTGACATGCTGAGGTTTTCTGCGTAGCGCAAAACTAGTTTAACATCTATTTCCCCCCTTCTTCGTTGCTATGGAAACTATGGCTCAGTGCAGAGGTCTCCTGGGGCTGTGTTGCTTCACCTCCACAGCCAGCTGTCACCTACCAAACGTCCTATTAAACCAGTGTGTGCCAACAAGCACGTCTCACACACCACATGACTGCAGGACCCTGCAGGACCCTGCAGGACTGTGCAGGGTGTATACGGCCATTACAGGAGATAATACTGCAACACTTAGCACTAAACCCGAGCTTTCATTAAAGGACATTTTTGTGGCTTTTCGTTTGACAGTGATTTCTACATTTACTATTATTATTATTATTATTATTATTATTATTATTATTATCATTGTAGTTCCACACCTGCAGATAATTAGCAATATAATAAAGATGAACATTATGACACTGAAACTTTGTACAGCAGTGAGAGGAGTGCAGAACAGACTGCCCCCTAGAGGCAGTTCCAGGCAGTGAAAACATGTTAATGGAATTAACATGTATTTTCATCCTGGAAGACACCACACCCATCAGGACACTGATGAGTCAGAAAAACCTTGTGATGATTCTCAGTGACTCTTCTCTCTAAGGAGACCCGTGCAGTCCCACCATGCTCTTGAGAACCTCCAGGTCCTTCCACACTGCATGAATGAACCCGCACCCCTGAATGTGCGCCACCCTCCACAGTTCTCAGATCTATACTGGTGGGACACATCAGCAAGCAGTTACAGCTTTAGGCCCAGTTCCTACTGAATCTGAAGCTTTAGTGACTGAAACAAAACCTCTTTTAAAGTCACATAGATTCATTCATCTTGTTATATGGATCCAAAAGTGAGGTCATGCACCTCGGTCACTTCCACAGAGAACAGTCACTATGACACCAAAAGTCCTCAGAAGACAGACAGCTGTAGGAAACCCACCGGTCAAATGTGGGAGTAAGATGCAGGTCTGAAAGATGAGCATCAAGGTTCACGGAGGACACAGAGTCCTGAAAATAAACGCAGAGTAGAAACAAATGATATCTGAACCACTCTGAACCAGTCTGAACCAGTTCGTCAACCAAGCTTGTGAAGGCATGCACACCAATCCTCTACTACCCTCCTTCCAATCTCCCATTATCTATAATGAATCAGAGCCGTAAGGCTATAATGATTATACAATCTCACTGTCGGAGCTATCACTGAAATCTTCACTCTTTTCCCATTGGCAAGACTTCCAGGCATGGTTTCTACCCCTCCATTTGCTGAAGGAAGGCCTTCTTTCTCTACCTCCCTTTGCATTGAAGTGCTGTTTAATGTAGAAATGTTTGAGAATGCAAGCTGCTAGCGGAGCAGAGCTGTGATGTAGCTGTAACATCTGAGGACTTCCAGAACATTAGCAGGCTTTTGGCTTCCATAGCACAGCCAGGCCTTCTCCACCATGGCCTGTCCATGTGGAACCAGTCAAACCACTCATGAATGTTAATGTCTGTTTTGGTGTGTTTCCTTCCAATCGCGGGTGGGATTGGTCTGTGCACAAGGTAGCTGGTCAGGTTTGTCATGTTCTAAAGGTCAGATTTTCATAACTTCTTCGCAATTTGTATATAGAAGAATCATCCTGAAACACAAAAACGCACAAAATGTGGTCTCCTAAATGAGTTCAGATTGTACTGTGTCTAGTGGTGTAAACACCAAAGGTCTCCTAAATGAGTTCAGATTGTACTGTGTCTAGTGGTGTAAACACCAAAGGTTCTAAACGCACTAAACACACTAAATGAGTTCAGATTGTACTGTGACTAGTGGTGTAAACACCAAAGTGATGGCATTTCTGAACCACCTTTGGATCTGGACATTCTTTTCACACTAGCTGTGCATGGCAACTAAAAAAAGCTAGATTTCTATTTTTGTGAGGATTTGTATATTTGTGAGTATTTTGAGAAAATTAATATCACAAAAATAAAATATTAAAAGCTGCAGATCTTTTAAAAGTTGTTGAACTCTTACACAGCAGTGACATCATGATGATGTCATTTAATACCGTAGTAACTGTGGTAATTACATAGTCCCAATATATGAACTGGCATGCCATTATAATGAATCTATTTTATGTTCAATTGTACTGTATATTAATCTATATTATGATGTTTTGTTTGTCACGGTTGCCAGATGTCCCAGTTTTTGTTGTGAAGTAGTAAACAACGAGGCTAAAAACAACAACAACAACAACAACAACAACAACAACAAGAAGCAGAACAGCAAACATTAAACCAAGCCCTGAGGTGTGTGTGGGTAGTGGAGAGGGGCGAGTGAGAGCAGTCAGCTTGGATCTGTTTGTCCCAGGTGATGTTCAGCGTAAACCAGAGACAAAGTCCCAACCTCCATCTTCTTCTGCAGTTTGTGAGTGAATTTCTGATTACTGTTGACTGAGTACATGCAATGTATGCTTGCAACACACTTCCTGTCTGCAAAGATCTGCAACCAATGCTTCTGCTCCTGGCTGCTGTGGCGCTTCAGACACTTTTTTTCTCTTAGTTAATTCCTCTTAGCAGTTCAGCCTTTTCTTCTTGTCCAGTTCCAGATGTTCACACGTGCACACAGGACTCGTGCTGATCCTTCCTCGTTGCTGCTGTCTGCCTTATGGAGATGTTTCCTTGCATCTTTCTCTGCTTGCATGGATTGGGAGTTCATTTAAGGGGTGGGGTGTCTTTCTCTGCCTGATTCATCTATCAGACACCAAACAGGCTCATATTGATTCACATATACATGCCACACACACACACACACACACACACACACTGTTAATTACCCCCTCTTTTGCCTCCTCTGTGGCTGATAACTAAATAATCTCACCAGCATCTCTTTTGTAAAAAAAAATCTAATAATTTTCTTGTCGAACAAAAAATGTGGGGAAGGCAATCCTATGGAACAGGCAGTGTGGGGTTAGGAGTGTGGGGGTTTGGTAGTGTGGGGGTTTGGGAGTGTACTTAGGAGTGTGTGGTTAGGAGTGTGGGGTTAGGAGTGTGCGGTTATACCACAGAGCTAAACCCAAGAGCTTTGATGTGTTCGGAGGTAAAACAGCTTGCTGCCTCCTGTCAGTTATTACGACATGCTCACTGACAGAAATTTAATTTCACAGAAAGTCACCAAATAGATTGGAACATGTCTCCTCACATTAGATATGAGACCATCTCCCTCTGCCATGTTTCCTCCACCTTCTCTCCCCTTTGCCACAGAGCACAACGCTCTGTCAGACAGAACACTATCAGTAACCCTGCTGCCACAACAAAACCATATTGTATTACACCTGTGTGCTAAAAACATACTTTATTAATAATGTTATAATTACAAGGCTATTCTGACATAGATATTTTAAAATATACATATTCTCTATTAAACTGTCATTTAGTACATTTATAAAATGTATATCTGTTTATAAGGTACATCTTTGCAGATGCTTTATATCTATTGCCTGGTCACTGCATGGTTATCCAGTGTATGGTTATGTAATTCAGTGTACTTCTGCTGCAGTGTTATCCAGTGAATATCTGTTGCAGTGTTATCCAGTGAATATCTGTTGCAGTGTTATCCAGTGTACATCCACAGCAGTGTTATGCTTTTCTCATGGTGACTCTAGTGTGGAATCTGATATGTCTACAGGATTCACATGAGCATGTGTGTCTCCAAACACTGGGGGTTCTCAGTATAAACAACACGTAAAGTTATGCAAAGGTGTGTTGTCTTTATATGTGCCTGTATTGGGTTTATATGTGTCTTTATATGTGCCTGTATTGGGTTCCACATCCCACAGCTTGTCCAAATGTCACACACACACACACACACACACACACCTTCACCTCTGTTGTTCCTTACTCTTTTCCTGCTTCTGCGTAAAAACACCAGTGTTACAATCTTTTCCTGTCCTCCTAATGTTGTGTGTGTAGCTCTGGGGGTCTATAAAGGTTTAGTGTAGAGGAGAAAACTATTGACTATTAAAGAAGACAGATGCTGCTGTATTCACATAATTCAGGCTTTACTCCCAAATATTTTCTTCAGGTGTGGCATGTTTTAAGACAGAGATATTGGGGATTTGCCTGCCCTGGTTTCTCTAGGAACTGTGATCTGATGAAGTTAAGCTGACACATCATCCATTCTCTACAGACTGTAACGTAGTATATACGTCCAGACATCAAATATAATTCTGCGTCATTAAATACAAACATCAGAAGCCAGAACCTCAAGTTCAGCTCGGCATGAAGCACCATGTTTCTAATGGAAGATGAAGCTTCAAGATGATTCTCTGTCCTGCTCCGTGCTGGCTGTCCAGACAGCACAGTTCCTTGTGGTCTTCAAACACAGACTGAACACTCGTCTATTTGTAGAGAATTTAACCATTAACCAAGTGACCATAGATCCTGTACCTATGAAATGTACTGCTGTTGAGTAACTGAAACTCTAGTGCTTATAGTTTGTTATTGTTTGTTATAGTTTGTTATTGTTTGTTATAGTTTGTTATTGTTTGTTATAGTATTGTTTTCACTGCACTTCTAGGATCAGCAGTGATTCCTGTACTCTGAACTCTAACCTGCTGTACTGGCTTTGATACATTCTGTGAGTAAATGACTAAAAACTTTTGCAAGTTACTCTGGATAGGGGTGTCTGCTAAATGCAGAAAATGTAAATTTGAATCACCGATGATTGTTTATTTGCAGTTTGTAACATTATACTCATTATCCAGCACTTTTATGTTACACACAGGGCTTTTCCAAAAACCTGAGTGACATGTCATGTGGTCACGTCGATGAGTCATGATTCCCCAACACTAGCATCATGGTCTCCTTCGAGACCATTTCTCGTTTCTGTTCTTTTCCCTGTCTCTGCCTCGTTTGTTTACTTGTTTCTATTTGATTTTGTATTTGTTTGGGTATTAAATCTTCATCTGTGTTAATCTTCACTAGTCATCGTGAAATGTTCTGTCTGTCTGCTGGTGCTCTTGTTCATATGATTCTCTGTCTGTTGGACGGTTTGCTTTCTGTGTTCTTTGTCAATCATGTAACTCTTCTGGGACCCTGAACTATACCAGACTACGAATGTGGATTTACCCTCAATAAATCTTGTTCTGCTCAGCATCACTCCATGTTACACAGTGTGTGGATATACTCCTCACATATACTCATAAACTCTGTACATAGTACATAATGATATTCAATGTGTGGATATACTCCTCACATATACTCATAAACTCTGTACATAGTACATAACGATATTCAATGTGTGGATATACTCCTCACATATACTCATAAACTCTGTACATAACGATATTCAATGTGTGGATATACTCCTCACATATACTCATAAACTCTGTACATAGCGATATTCAATGTGTGGATATGCTCCTCACATATACTCATAAACTCTGTACATAGCGACATTCAATGTGTGGATATACTCCTCACATATACTCATAAACTCTGTACATAGTACATAACAATATTCCTCATATTTATCTTCATCTCCTCTGTAATTGCACTGTACTACCATGACCACATCTGGTAGATGCTAACTGCATTTTATTACCTTGTACTTTTACTGAACAATGACAATAAAATTGAATTGATCTATTTACATATTCATCCTATCGTCCAAAATGAAACATAAAAATCCTTGTATCCACGACAACTGGGAACCAAGTAAACGTCACTTTCCAGTTTTGCAGATTTATTTGCAACTTGTGAAAGTGTGACTCAGTGGAAGCATTTGGCTTTGGACTCCTACTGCGTGAGGCATACCTTTAAGCTGTCAATCACAGAGCATGCTACGCTCAGTGAGTACACACAGTGTGCTACGCTCAGTGAGTACACACAGCGTGCTACGCTCAGTGTGTACACAAAGTGTACTACGCTCAGTGAGTATGTAGCCGTGGTAATAGTCATTTTGCTCGAATATTTTAATGTTTATTTTTTTATGAACTTCACCAAGCTTTGTATTACAACCTCAATTATAAGCTAAGCTAAAACTTTGAAAAAAAGAAAAAAAGAAGGTTTTTGTATATGGTTCCTTTTGGGGGTTCTCCCCCTGTTTGTTGTATGTGGGGTGGCAATTAGTGCGACACACGTCTGAGCTATCCGGTGCTTTCGCGGCAAAATCGCCAGTAGCATCGTGAATGCTGAACTGGTAAGCAGGTGTTTTGCGCTCTCCCGTAAATTTCTCATTTTAAAGGCGTAGAAGCTTATCTTTTAAGTAAATTTAGGAGATATAAACTTCGCTGTGTGAAGTTACATCGCTGGTTGACATGTATATGAACTTCTCTTTCTGGACTCTTAAGTTAAACCGAGTTGGACGATGCTTTTAGCGCTGGTGTCGAGTCGTCCACTGTTTTGTGCCTCGTGCGGGCGGGAGAGGGAGGGGGCGAGGGAGAGGCGTGGCCTGTGTGTGTGTGTGCGCGCGTGTGCGCGTGCTGGTTCTGCCCCATGTCTCACTCGGGTGTGTTTTCCTGTTGGGAAAAGTGGTTTATTTGGAGTTCTATAATCTAAGAGCCGCTTAAAAAGACTTGTAATTCATTT
>JAOYMR010000017.1:27879252-27896168 GCA_025802075.1 Tenebrosternarchus preto | reverse complement strand
ATTTTATTTAATTTCAGTATATTTTATTTAATTTCAGTATATGCTTGTTTATAGCTGGAATGACAATAAAAAGCATCTTGGCTTTGCTTCGGACTATTGATTAGGGCAAAGGTCATGAAGACTCACCTCATGCGTGCGCTGCAGCACAGCCGTATTGATTCAGAAGGGACTGATATTATTTTTTACACTGTAGTTTAGGTGACTGTATGTGTAGGAGTAAAGCACATAGGACGTCTGATAAAAGCCTTGTTGTTTTTTTTTCTTTTTCTGAGTGGTAAACTGGCCAAAGCACTTCAGATGTGAGCTGCTGTGTAAAAGTTGTTCATGCCACCCATCCCATGTAGTACATCTGAGATGACAGGGTTTAGGACAGAGGCACTGTGTTCATGAGTGTGGGGTAGGCAGGCTCATTCCTTCACACAGCCTCCAGGACTCATTCCTTCACACAGCCTCCAGGACTCATTCCTTCACACAGCCTCCAGGACTCATTCCTTCACACAGCCCCCCAGGACTCATTCCTTCACACAGCCCCCCAGGACTCATTCCTTCACACAGCCCCCCAGGACTCATTCCTTCACACTGTGCATGAGTTAACAGGGAGTTGTTTATGCAAAATCTTTAACTTCACCTCAGTATAAAAGCTTTATTTCCTTAAGATTTGACCAAGGTTTGCAAGATTTTAGTTTTAGAACACAGTAAATGGTCTTGATTAGATTTCTTTCATTAATTAATTAATAAAAAAAACACAGACTATAATATTATTATCAAAATAAATATATTAATTGAAGGTGCAGTTTCAGCTGATTTATGAAATGTTAATTTAATGTCTTCGTAGATCAAAATATAAAATGATCAAATTTGATCATTTTCACACAAATATTTCAAAGTCGTTTTGTACGTTCTTGATGACTCCTTCTGAATGCCTGTCTTTATTAAAATGTCAGAGTTCTAATTGAAGCTTGCATTTCCTGGGACGTTCATAAATATTTAGAGGCATCATGAGCTAAGGGCTTAAGGCAATAATAAGGTCATTTACACCACATGACACCATCCCAGTGTGTGACCTCATAATGAGGTCGTCTGGCTTTTTCCTCTCTCCCTCTCAGTGTGTACAGGTCTTTAGCTGTGACTTTAAACACACCATGCAACCACAGTGTGTTCATATCACACAGCAGGTTCAGATTTTTCTGGGAGAACCAAGGATCATTAGTGTTACTGAGAGAAACTGCTTTTGTGCTTTTGCTTTGCTGGAAAAGATACTCAAGAGAATCAGATACGTACAAGTTGTTGAGTCATATATGAGACGGTCTGTTTTGTGTTTGCTTTGAATGCCTTGCTCAAGCGTAATAGATTGTAGACTGATTTGTGTAAAAGCCAGTACCAACTGAACTAATCAACTCCACAATTTATGTAAAAGGTACTGGCTTTAAAGTGTTTTATAGAACCACTTTCAAAATGTTCTTTATTGTCAAAGCTACAACAATGGAATGGTAATTCTAGATAAATTAAGTCTATCCTCATTCTAGATAAATTAAGTCTATCCTCATTCTAGATAAAGTGAGTCTGGGTAATTAATAATGACCATTAAAGATGATGAAGAGTTCAAATAGTTCTTCATCCCTCCATTGTACCATAGCAGCAGAATAATATTTCAGTAGGATCTGACCATCCACACCAATTTGCTGCACCATATAAAAGCCATTAATCACCTGAGAGCTGCATGTGCTGGGAGTGTTAGAGAATGTGCCTTTGCTACAGTGGGATCAATACCATTACTATTACATTATAGATCTGTTTTCCTGCTTGAAAAAGGCAAATTTGGGAAAGTATTTGTTAATCTTCCATGAAGCTTCAGTATTCCTGAATCACCCAGTGCTCTACATAAAAGCAACTGTTAGAACAAACATGGTCGGGGAAAAAGGGAACAACCTCACTAAAAGACGCGATTCGACTGTAAAGAACTCGACAAGACGCACGCCTCTCAGTGAGGCGCCAGCCGTCGGGTGCACAGCTAATTTATCAAATGTGTTTAAATGGATTTTTCCTCCCCTTCTCTTGAAAAGTTCAAAGCTTGTGGTGCACAAAGCAAGCTGAAAGGCAGGCTCACTCAGGAGTCGCCATCTAGAACCTCCCCCACACAATCCTGCTCACTGCTGTCTCTTTGAAGCTTGCTGACGCCCCAAAAGCTGGAACCAACACTTGAATTATTCAACTCTGCTGGCTTTTTTTTGTATCCCTCCCTAGCACAGTATGGTGATGCTTTGAACATTACATGCGCCAAAATATATGTGATTACGTCACTGATTAAATGGACTGTACTAAAATAATACGGTATTCACCAACTCAGCAATACCACCTTGGAAATTTTACCCAAGAAAATAGTTTTTTTAAAATAGGTCATAGCAAGCTACTGATAGTGCTACATGCTTTCCTGGGTTCTTGTTGCCTGAAGTAATGAGACAGAGGCAAAATAAATCGTTTATAAGCCCTCGTTGACCTATTCCACACAACCCTATAAAGAACAGAATGTCATCATCAGTTATGAATGATGGACAGCCTTGGGGCCAGAGAATGTCAGAGCACTTGGGAATCCCTTTGCAAGTACTTTGTAGTTACTAAGGCTGCAGTAACAGTGGATTCAAAGCAAGTCGGCTCATATAACCCTAACCCAGCTCATATAACCCTAACCCAGCTCATATAACCCTAACCCAGCTCATATAACCCTAACCCAGCTCATATAAACCTAACCCAGATCATATAACCCTAACCCAGCTCATATAACCCTAACCCAGATCATATAAGCCAGCTCATACAGCTCGTGCAGCTCGTACAGCTCATATAGCTCATACAATACAGCTCATACACAACCACAGCACTATTACACCACTATCCAGAATAGTGTCAACCACAGCACTACTACACCACATAAATGTCTCACATAAACAGCCTTTTGGCCCCTCTGGGACATACAAGGTTATATTCATGGTATACAGAACTATTGGATTTTATTGCCTTTCTGACTGACCAATAGAGCAAGCCAATAGGACATGCTCCATTGACTCCTCCCCATTCATTTGCTGAACCAATTGCCCCAAGTCACCACCTGCATGTGCTGATTTGCATAATCCTTTGCGGTTACATCACTCTGGATTAATTGTTGATCGTGCTGTGACTTTTGCAGCCACACTATCAGTCTGAACTCACACAAGAAGTACCATAAGAAGTGTGTCTACTGGTGTACATCCTTGTCGGCCAGATTTTACTCAAGGGTTGGTAAAAGATTGAACTTATCTATGTGAGTGAAATAATTGGTTGTTTTTTCTAAATTCCTCTATTGCTCTGCAAGGAACCTGAATTGAAACCTGTGATTTGCTGTCTCCTTCTGGTTGCATTTGAAAAGCCTCTGGCTATAAATCCTGATGGGTTTGCATGGTGTTCTGTCTGTTGTAATGATTCTCTTGTCATACTAGTCTGCTAGGCATTACATGCAGAGAAGGAGCCTTAGACAAGATAACAGTGTGGTTCCTGATGTTTATTGAAAAGGTCATAAGGTCTAGATGTATGTCTACATCGGGGCCCGAGTGCTGATGAAGAAGACTCTCTCACTGCAGAGTTCCAAAAATGGTTTGTATATTATATGGCTGATCCCTTTTGTTACATGGCTAGTTAGTTCGCTAATAAATGTGATAAATGACCACTAAGCACAAAACATGTGTTCATGTAAGTAAACAACAAAGCATACCACAGCACCACCATGCAGATCTTCATTCAACTAAAGTATGTAAAATAAAAAACTAAAACTAAAGTTTGTAAAATAACACTTTAAGCAAGGACACTTAAAGACTGAGACTATGTCTAATTCCTGAACACTAGCTGGAAAGTTATTTCATAACTGTGAGGTGTAAGAGAAAGATCTGCCACCAAGCTAGCATCTAGCTAACGTAATTTGCAGCGTATAGATTAGATGCTGGTAAAAGTTGCTCAGCCCATGGCAAAGAAGCACTTAGAAACCTTCACTAATGTGTTGTGAATCTGGGTTCTCATATGGGAATCGTTAAGATCATGCCAAATCTTTAAAATAGATGCACTGCAGTGAGGATGGGAATGAGATAGTTTAAATGTGTGGTGTGATGTTTTAAGTGTTGGACCAGTGCGACAGAAGGGTGACTGAAATATCACAAAGTGATGACCAAACAGCATATCACTTTCATATCACATATTATCTGCGTAGGACTAACAGAGAATCCTGTTTGACTTGGGACAAGCCTATCAGAAACATGGAACTTCCCCCATTGTGACCTTCCAAAGCTGGTCCAGACTGAGATGGAAGGACACTAATCTCCTGTTATTATCATCGGTTAGGATGGGACACTTTCTGCCATGTGTTTTGGTGTAATGGAGAAATGATGGACCCCTAGCTGGAGGCCAAGACAAAACATATCTGAAATGCTGTCCCATTAACTTTGGGTTGGCTATTTGCCATTATTTGTACTGAATTAAGTAAACTGCACACGTACCAGGAGGTGTACGTTTGTCCAGAGCTCTCCGATCTCAGAGCAAGTCCATACCCTTCAGAGCACCTGAATAGAGGTGATACCTGTGGAGTAGCAAAGGTTTTAGAAGGACAAGCTTGAACTCCACGCACAGTATAAAATGAACAGCAGAAGGATTCTGCTCCGGGGAAGTTGTTGTATCATGAAAGATGAATCATTCCCAAGTGACTCTTAAGATGAATGTTTGATGATTGTGCTTTCTTCTGTCCAGTATGTTTTCCCAGCTTGACATGATCCAAACCACAATTTTACATCACACACCTACACTGATGACATTCAACATCTTATCAGTTGAGTGATAAGATAACCCTAACCCTAACCCAGAAGAACGATCTTTTGCTGTTTGTTGTTTTCAAGGTAACAGTGTGTTTGGCTCTTGAAAATGTAGGAAACTAAACATTACTGATAAGCTAGTGTGGAAGGAGCAATTTAAACCGATCTAGTGCTGGTTTAAATAGATCGAGTGCTGGTTTAAACTGATCTAGTGCTGATTTAAACAGATCTAGTGCTGGTTTAAACTGATCTAGTGTTGGTTTAAATAGATCGAGTGCTGGTTTAAACTGATCTAGTGCTGGTTTAAACTGATTTAGTGCTGGTTTAAATACTGTAGATCGAATGCTGGTTTAACCTGATCTAGTGCTGGTTTAAACAGATCTAGTGCTGGTTTAAACAGATCTAGTGCTGGTTTAAACTGATCTAGTGTTGGTTCATTCATTCTGAGGTGGAAGTGTCAAAACGAATCTAAAAATTCACACTGATATCAGGTTAATGGAGCAACGCCTCTCCATTGATCAGTCCAGCTGTTGTGCAATATTCTATTCATTATTCATCATTTTAAAAGCTTCAGAAACAGTCATGTAACTTACATACATAAATGTGACATTATTAGAGCTGATGTAATAATGAACTAATGCTTGCATTTGATTAATCCACCAAAACCACTACATCAACATCTACATTTACTCGTGATGTTTTACTGAGAGTTAAGCTTCTTCCCTGCAGTGTTTCGGTTCCTTTTGAGGGGCAGAACGTGTGAATGTGTGAAATGCTGGCAAAGTGTCTGTAGGTGTTTCACAGGAAGAGGACTGAGGAAGGACCCAATGTGTCCTGCTGATGTCGCATCATTACCTACTGCGCAAGTCATTATCATGCGGAATGGCTTAAAGCAGGGCCCATTAATGATTAATACATCATGGGGTTTACATATTGCCCTGATACTGCCAGAGGCAAGAGAGGCAACCTCATTATTAAGGCAAACTGGAAGGCATGGCTACCCTATCGGTCACCTGCAACTCTGAGTGTCCAGCAGACACTCAAATTTGATTCAGATGTAAAAAGGTGCTTGTTTTCACACATCTCTACGCTGTCATCTGAGAGTGGCTCCTGTGTGTCCTGAGAGCAGCGAGGACAAAGAGTCACATTCTCTGCAGACAGAAATAGCAACCCGTTGTATAAATCTGAAGTTACACTGAGTACACACACACACACAGTCATGCGCGCAGACACACACACACACACACAGACACAACACAGAGCTCTAAAAATACCCTGAGTGATGAGAGTATGACAGGAAAACACAGACCAAACTAAACAATGACAAACAAGAGATGATGCAAGGCCAGAGGTGCAGCATGATGGAGGGAAAATGTATGAATGTAAGGGAGAAAGGAGCAGAGGGTAGAGAAGGAGTGTAGTGTAGTTAAAAGCTCTCTGGAGAGGCTGGTCCAGAGCTCCTCCCAGCAGCCCATCTCTGGAGCCCCGGGTTATTTCAGGAGCTCCACCACACTGCCCATGGAAGCCTGCGACCGGTTTGCTAAAGACGTCTTGGCGAGACCTTGTTGGTCCTGCTGCAGACTGCCAGCGCCGCCTTTATGGACGAAGCTGGAGGGTGGAGAGGAACAAGAACAGGCTGTCTGGGTCCTGCTGCTGGAGCACATTCGCCACACACTACGCACATTTGGATTTGTGAGGCTAAAATGGGTTAAAAGTGGTTTATGATGTGAATAATGACAAGAACAGCATCATGCCCGATCTGGTTTGGATTTACTGGAGTGTGTGAATGTGTGTGAATGCCTGTGTGGGTGTGAATTATATTCTATCATATTCTGAAGCTGATTTAGGCAAGAGGTTTATTTTACATGTTTATATGCAGCAACTGGTTTCTGGAGAAAGATTCTAGTCCAGGACTGTAAGGATTTTCAATTAGCATTAAATGCAATTAGCAGTAAAATGTATAATCTGTAATTGGGAGAGTAATACTATATATATGCCAGATACATTAATCCTGTTCTGAGCACATCTGGGTATTATGGTGCATAAGTGGCTCTGTCCACGCTGACGATGTCTGACCCAGTGTGGACAGACGGGCCCTGGATGCCACGTTAAATCAGGCAAGTGTCAAGGAGCTGGAGCACACAGCAGAACAGAGGTCCTTGAACTCTGCTTACGTACCTCTCACCCCACGGCCCCCCCGGCACACAGCAAGCACGTGACCAACACCACCGTCCTTCTGAATACAGAAGCACCACATTTAGCAGCTGTCAGAGGGAGCCAGCTGTACTGGAGGAACCCTCCCAAAGTCCCCCACAGGCTGCAGGAGGGTGGCTGTGACATAACGCTGCGTATGTACTGAGCAATAACACGGGCTGAGGGCTGGTTGTGCTGCCGTGAATCAAACGGCTCCAAGAGATATTTAATGAAATTTGAATATGACTGGAAGTTATGTAAAACGTGTTGACCACACGAGACGCACATACACACACGCTTTTTTAAAAATTATATACGTGTATATGTGGGATTTTAAGTTTTCTTTCTTGTTTTAATTGCAAAAATCCATCCTAGTTTAGAAACTGACACACTGGCAGAATGTAGGAATGTTTGTTAATAATCTACGGCCAGGTGGATGATACAACCTTCTAAAAGACAACAGCACCCATTAAAAACATTAAAAACACACACAAATGTGCAGTATTCTCTCTCAGGTTCTCCTCTCTTTCTCTCGCTCACTGTCCAGTTTTCACTTCAAAAGAAACAACAAACGACAAACAATTTAACGAGCCCATTACAGAACAGCTACGATCTAACAGAAACGAATTCCGTCTCGCTGACAAAAATCGTTAGCTCCGTTTTTCACCAGATGTCTAATTAAAACGCTTGTTTCCAGGTAGTAGCAAGTACGAAAGCTCCCCCCTCCTCCCTTCCCTCTCCACGCGTATTGCAGGTGCGTGCAGAGCGAGTAAGACCCCAGGCAAACAGGACAAGCCTGAAGGTCAAGACTGCGCAGAAAAGCAGCACGACATCAGTCCTAATGAAAGGACTCGACGAGGACGGGCATCCGTGTCGGTCTCAGCCATGAAGCGGGAGTTGTCTGCTCTGGAGGCACGGGCTTGGCGACAGACTCCCTTGATACAGGCAAACCTGCCCGAAAGCGGCGATAATTACTGTTAATGGGTGTAAATACTGAGGTGTGGCGTGAAACTAGCTGTCTGTCCTGAGCTATTCACCTTATTAAGAAATCAGCAGCGTATTGAAATCTACCGGCTGCTGGAAGAACAGTTTAGATTGTACAGCAAATATTGTAGCGTCGGCCCAAAGGGGGACGGCGCTACTTCCCATGAGCCCCTGCGGCTCCGGTATTGGTTCCTGTTATGTGTAATATTGGTGCATGTACTTATTAGTTATGTGTTTGGTTATGTGTGTTATGTACCTTGAGTCCTCCCTTATCGGTTTATGTAGTTGTACTGTATGAGTTGTTACCTGCCATGTACGTGTGTTGTCCTGTTGTTGATGCCATTCCCTTGTGCGTGTGTGTGTTGCTGAGTTTTTGTTCCACGTGACCATTTCTCCATTTATGTGATTACGTTGCTGAAGTACCGAATTAAAGAGCCTTTTCTGTCGAAATGGATCGGTTTACTGCCTCCCCCTCCTACACCATGCCGCAATTGGTGTCAGAAGTGGTCCTGCGAGATGAGATGAGATGCATCTCCGAGGAACTCGAACGGTGTGACGGCTTAACCTTCCTTGCTACAACGGCGACGCCGACTGGGCGGCATTCGAGGCCCAACTGGAGGTCGTGGAGAGCTACGAGGGGTGGTCTGACGCGGAGACGGCGGCGCAGCTCTGCTTGGCGCTTCAGGGGCCGGCGCTCAGGGTCCTGGTGGAAATATCTGCTGAGTGTCGGCACGAGCTCGCGCCGCTGAAAAGAGCACTGATGACACGGTTCGGGAGACAACCTGATGAGTCGGCGGCGAAACTACTACTTGCTAACCGGAGACATTTACATTTACGGCATTTGGCAGACACTCTTATCCAAGACGGAACCGGGGCGAGCGGATAGGCGTCTTGGCCTCTGAGGTGGCCCTGCTGGTGCGGCAGGGCTACCCGTCCTTCCCCTGGGAGGCCCAGCAACAGCTCTCCCTCGACCGCTTCGTACGCGCGCTTGAGCCAAGTGAACTGCGGATGCACGTCCGGCTGGCGAACCCGTTCACCATCAACGCTGCAGTGGATGAGGCGACCAGAGCTGAGACGATACTCTCCGGAAAAGGATGGGATGCGACGGCGCGACCTCGGGTCGGACCTCCTGACAAGAAGCTAACCTGCTGGAGATGTGGTGAGATCGGTCACAAAGCAAGCACGTGTAAATCATCGGAAAACGACACGGGAGCCGCCCGGTGAGGGGCGCGGCGACTCCACAACGTCTCACGGAACCCCCCAACATTATTTCACGAGTTACGGGGCTGCCGGGCTACTACATAAAATGTGAGTTGAGCGGTAATTTTTTTCTTGCGCTTATCGATACGGGGTCGTCGGTCTCTCTGCTTAGGCCTGACCTATTGCCAGATGATGTGGGGAGGGCCTTAGCACTTTCGGGTAGGCGCACTGAGTTAACTACTGTGACGGGTAACCGATTTGAGCTTGTCGGGTGTGTTTCCGTGACGCTTGATTTCGGGCACGGGCCGTGGACTCATCAAGGCATCAAGGATGCATGCATTCTAGGCGGCGATTTCCTGGAACGAGCGGGGGCGGTGATTGATTTCGGCAGCGGTAGCCTGACTCTAAATGGCTGCAGGGTCGCCGTTCACGGGGGTACTGAGATGGCAGAAAGGCCGTGTACTGTAGCCGTGCGTCAGGCGGGGAGTGACACAACAGCGCCGTTTAGGGTGGACCCGGGTTCGCGATCTGTGGGAACGTAGCCGTACAGGGCTGTCTGAAGAGCAGGGCCAGTTGCTGTGGGTGCTATTCGAACGGTTTAGAGGGGTTTTCGCGGTCAGCGAACGTGAGTGCTCGAGGACGGGACTCGCGGTTCATGCGATTGACACGGGAGACGCGTTCCCTGTTCGGTTGAGGCCGCACCGTCTTCCACTCGCCAAGCGCTTGGCAGCGGAGCAACAGATTAACGAGATGGCCGCCGCGGGGGTGATAGAGCCGTCAAGCAGCTCGTGGTCTGCGCCGGTTGTGCTCGCCAAGAAAAAGGATGGCAGCTGGCGGTTTTGCGTCGACTACCGTCGGTTGAATGCGGTGACAAGGACTGATTTGTACCCCATTCCGAGGGTCGACGACACCTTGGAACAGCTAGCAGGTTCGGACTGGTTCAGTTCGTTAGATCTCCGCAGCGGGTACTGGCAGGTCCCCTTGGCGGATACTGCGAAAGAAAAGATGGCTTTCTCCATCGGCACGGGCCTGTGGCAGTTTACCGCCTTGCCGTTTGGGCTTTGTAATGCACCGGCAACCTTTGAACGCCTCATGGAGCAGGTTTTGGCGGGGGTCGCTAGGGAAAAGTGCGTTGTTTATTTGGACGATGTGCTGGTACACGCTGCCGGGTTTGAGGCTGCGTTGGCCAACCTAGAGCTGGTGTTGGGCCTTATTAAAGAGGCGAGTCTTTCACTTAACCCAGCCAAGTGTAACCTGCTACAGCGACGGGTTTGTTTCCTTGGGCACGTAGTGAGCGGGGAGGGCATCGCCATTGACCCAAACAAAACGGCTGCGGTCCACGACTGGTCCACTCCCCGCACGGTATGCCAGGTACGCAGTTTTTTGGGGTTCGCGTCGTACTACAGGCGGTTTGTGAAGGGCTTCGCGGAGATTGCCGCGTCGTTGCATCGTTTGACGGGTGGCAGTAGTACCAAGTTTTGTTGGTCTGACGAGGCGGATAGAGCTTTACTCACACTGAAGGAAAAATTGTCCATACCGTCGGGGCAATTCGTGGTTGACACCGACGCCAGTGATCACGGGCTGGGCGCTGTACTGTCACAGATGCAGGATGGGTCGGAACGGGTGATTGCCTACTTTAGCAGGCGGCTAGATAAGGCGGAGCGCAATTACTGTGTGATGCGGCGGGAGCTGTTAGCAGTCGTGGAAGGACTTCGGCATTTTCAAACGTATGTCTACGGTGTCCCGTTTACACTACGCACTGATCACGCGTCGCTGCTTTGGCTGATGTGGTTTCGCGAACCGGAGGGGCAGCTCGCGAGACTGCAGGAGTTCGATTACACGGCTAAGCATCGTCCGGGTCGTAGCCATGGGAACGCTGACGCCTTGTCCCGTCGTCCGTGTACAGAGTCGAATTGCGCGTACTGCCAGCACGCTGAGAGTAGAACTGTGGAGGTGGGGCATTGCGCGACGGTTGGTCTGGCCCCCTTTGCCCCACCAACGCTGTCGTACATCTCCGGGGAAGAGCTGTCTATGGCTCAGAAAGGGGACCCCGAGTTGGAGTGGGCATTACGCGTTGAGACGGGGTCGTTACCGGACTGGGACGCTGTGGTGCGGTTGGGCCCCGTAGCCAAAGCCATTCACTCAAGCTGGAGCAGCATGAGGGTCGTGAGGGGTATCCTTTGCCGCGTGTGGGAAGACCCGAGCCACGGGCGTGGGCTAACTCAGGCGATAGTGCCGCGACGCCTCCGTGACACAGTGCTGCAAGCGGGTTGCCGGGCTCAGGGCACTTCGGAATAACAAAGACTCTGGGAAGGTTACGGCAGTGCTTCTAGTGGCCGGGATGCCGTGCTGACGTGGAGCTCCACGTCCACTGCTGTGACGTCTGCGCTGCGAAGAAGGGCCCTGCAAAGGCTGCACGCGCTCCTCTTCAACCGATGCAGTCTGGATCCCCCATGGAGAGGGTGGCGGTGGACGTCCTGGGCCCGTTCCCTGTCACGGACGCGGGGAACCATTTCATCATTGTGGCAATGGACTACTTTACCAAATGGCCGGAAGCCTACGCTGTACCGGACCAGAGTGCA
Organism: Tenebrosternarchus preto; assembly: GCA_025802075.1. NCBI lineage: Eukaryota > Metazoa > Chordata > Actinopteri > Gymnotiformes > Apteronotidae > Tenebrosternarchus > Tenebrosternarchus preto. The sequence continues at coordinate 27,884,383 of JAOYMR010000017.1, read as the reverse complement.
GTTACGACAGCTGAGGCCCTGGTTGACAATTTCTTCTGCAGGTTCGGTGTTCCTGAGGTCCTGCACAGTGACCAGGGCAGGAACTTTGAGTCTGAAGTGATGGGGGAAGTCTGCAGACTCATGGGCGTCCACAAGACGCACGACCCCTCCTACACCACGCCACAATATACTGGAATGTGAAAACAGCATCTACTTCCAGTCGTTTCAAAAGTGTCCAGTAATGAGTGATATGTTTAGCTTTTTCTTGCAGATTTGGTTATTTGCGTCGCAATCTGATCTGAGATTAAATCTAATCTACTTTTTGTGAAACCGAAAACTGATTCTTAATTTAAGGTAATGAAAGATACTGATGTAAAATGAAAAATGATCGTTGAACTTCCTCTACATGCTGAACCAAGTCAGTAGTTTGTCGTATCTGTAGCGCTGTTTTCGGGCTACTGACGTCCTATTTTTCCGTATGATCTGAGCCACTCCTCTAAATCGTACTAATACTTTCTTCATCCCAAACCCTCAGTATCCGTAGTCAGACAGAGGAAGATGGATCCCCCTCTGAGTCATGGCCCCTGTCACGGTTTTACCTCATGCCATCTTGGAGTTTTTCCTGAACCGCTGTCACGCTCAACTTGACCTGGATTTTTCTAAAGCGGCTTTAAACTGAAGTGCTTTCTTGAAGAAGCAAACAAACTAAATATATTTATGCACTATCCCTTAATAACAGTTTATTAGACACATTATTAAGAATGTAGTCAAACTATAATTTATTACTACAGTAAATTACCCCAAAAGAGTTCCATAAATATTAAAAAATAGTACTGGGCCCTTGGTGTTTGAGTCTTTTTAAGCTCAGTTTGTATATAAAGTAATTTTTTTTAAATTTACTACATGTTCTTGGGATGTAGTAATATTTCAGTCATCTGTGAATATTTCAGTCATCTGTGAATATTTCAGTGACTCCAGTGACACTGTGTTGTCAGTCACTTTATTATGTTTGTCACTGTGAGTCAGTCAGACTGCTATAAGCAGTCATCTTCAGCGTTTCAGAGGCAGGACCCTCCCGGGAGACACTTATCGCTGTGTACCAGCTGAGTTAGTCTGCTACACACCACAAAGTGCCTGCAACACAGGGTGAACTATCACAGTGAATGAACACAGGCTTTCCCCAGCATTACAAACAGTTGTTACCAGCATTAGGATTCGTAACAGATGTTACATTAGTGATTAACTGTATTACAAGCCTCTGGATGTTGGAGTGTAACATACAGTAGGGACACAAAGGTAGAGAAGAAAAACAAGAAAACGTAATAATAAACAGTTAAGGATCTGAAATGAACCACCTCTAGAATTTTATTGTTAAATATTTTGGTGTTGTTTAATATTTGTACAGGTGTTATGTCGTTTGTTTATGCTGGTGATATGTGGGTTGTTTACAGTCTTTTTGTGTGGTGTTTTTACTGGTCATATGTGGGCTGTTTATATTGGTTATATGTGGGGTGTTTAAATTGGTTATATGAGGGGTGTTTATATTGGTTATATGTGTTTTTACATGTGTTCTGTGTTTCGTGTTTATATTGGTTATATGTGGGGTGTTTATATTGGTTATATGTGTTTTTACATGTGTTCTGTTTCGTGTTTATATTGGTTCTTACAAAATGAAAGAAGCTACTTGGATAGAGACAACACACATTATTCTTGGAGTGTGTCACTGCTTCACTGCCATGCTGTGGTCTTGGTGGAGGTAATCATCAAAACCTCCCAGTTTACCCTGTTATCTTCCAGATTACTGAAACATTAAGAGTAATGGAAGCTGTCTGTGTGGTGGGGACAGTCACAGTCACAGTCACAGTCACAGTCACAGCAGGCCCACGTAGATGATCTCTCTCTCCTCCTCTCTCACTCAGCGTACGCCACCAGGGGGCGTGGCATCTTATTACTTTTCCTGGAGTCGAATTGTCCAGTTTAGAGAGAAGCATGTTCTGTTCTACATGGATCAAATTTGACCACATCCTTTTGTGGTCTGGTGGTTTTCATTTTTTAAATGAAAGCAGAATTGTTTGTTGGCCATCATACAAAAAATATGATTCTGTTCAGATTATGGATACAACACGTTGTTTTTTACTCTATATGGAGGTTCACACATTTTACTCATCGTTATACTTTTTGTTACTATAATATTAGAACTAAGAATAGTAAAAAGACACAGCTAATATTACAGATGTTCACCTATTGGTCATTAATGGCAGCGTCCAAGGGGAAGTTTATATGTTTATATTATACTGACAGCATTTCCACAGTGCTCCTCTGTTTGAGGAGAGTTCACAGGAGCCTTGATCTTACAACCTCTCTGCTTCTTTGACTGACACTCTCAGATGCTGTTTAGTGCAAACTGTCACAGTACATGCAGGAACCAAGAAGTGTTTGCACTGAACTACACACTTGAAAAGTGTACAGAACTGAATAAAAATGGTTGAACAAACCCAGTTATTCAATTGATATATGCAGCTGTCAGCAATGACATGCAATGCATGTGTGCATGTCTGGAGATGTTAGTGCTGAAATGGAGTCGTGTGAGGATGAAGGAGTCGTGTGAGGATGAAAGAGTCGTGTGAGGATGAAGGAGTCGTGTGAGGATGAAGGAGTCGTGTGAGGATGAAAGAGTCGTGTGAGGATGAAGGAGTCGTGTGAGCTTAACTCTGGGAGGATGAAGGAGTTGTGTGAGCTTAACTCTGGGAGGATGAAGGCACCAAGGAGGTTACATCCCCGCTCAGCCTTCTGGGTAATGTGAGTTGACAGCATGGGCATCTGAGGCACCAGGAAATCTGTCAGGTTTCCCATCTAGTGCAGTGGGAGGAACATACACACTTGTCAAAGCACATAATGCTTAGAGCCGTCCACTCAAGGACAGAGGGACGCTTACACAAGAGGACGGTACACAGGACAAAGCCGGGAGCTTATGAGAGTGGACACAGACGCTTTTGAAGAGGCGTCTACATAAAACAGCACAGCTTCCCAAGACACAGCAAGATGAATGAATGAATGACTCGTGAATTTCCCACAATGTTCAGTAGAGCAGTTTGGCAGATCTTTGGCCGTAAGTGTCTGTTAGACGGCATGTAGAACAGGTCACTCTAGACCATCCATGACAGGTGCTTCAACCAACTGCTACAACCGGGGGACAGTGGACAAGCTTCTCATTCGCCAGCTATGCGTGGCACAGTGTAAAAGTCCTAAATTAGCATAATGAATGTTGGAACTTTTATAGTCTAAATAGAACAGTCACATGGGGTTAACTATCACATGCAGACTGACACATTTATTTTATGAACTGAACAACTTTCTTGCCTCAACATAAGCCAGCATATAAAGTTTTTTAATTGCAGAGTTGACAATAATAGCTTTTACATGTGCGCTTAATCTAGACTTTACATTCCTGCACTGTATTTCTTCTAGAGCCTTTGCTAATAATTACCTCTAAAGCCATTATTCTAGTTTCAGTATCAGTCACTGATTTGTTCCAAACCCACAAAATGTATATTCAGTTCTACTGTAAACTGTTCAAAAGCCACAGAAAAAGTTGATTTTAAAATAGCATTTTTAATATTCAAATATCAAACAATACTCAATGGACGTGTACACAATAGGAGTATAAAATGCTTGGTCATGGTACAAGGCGAACTAAAGACAGCCTACAAGAAGCTGCATTATATATTTCTAAAGGGATTGGAAGTATCATCCCCTTATGATTTAACCAACATCAGAAAGGATCTCCTTTCAGTAAACACCATCGTTTAAACACCATTGTTTAAACACCATCGTCTAAACACCATCGTCTAAACACCATCGTTTAAACACCATTGTTTAAACACCATTGTCTAAACACCATTGTTTAAACACCATTGTCTAAACACCATCGTCTAAACACCATTGTTTAAACACCATTGTCTAAACACCATCGTCTAAACACCATCGTTTAAACACCATTGTTAAAAGCAGCATCACACATCTTGTATTATCTAGTAATGACATAATTCATGTTTGCATCATGTGATTTACACGTTGACAACAAAATCTAACAGCTTGGCCTTCAGAAGCCCAGACAGAGGAAGGAGAAGGAGGTGGGACTGTTCAAAAGTGAGGTATGAAATAACATTTCTAAAGTTGGAATAAATAAATAAATAAATACATAAATAAATGTCATGGTTATTTTCAGAAAACACTTCAGGCAGCATTTTCTGGAACCTCAGTTTTAGTTTAGTAAATGTTAACTATGTGAACATGTCCTGCTATGACTGACTTAACTACCAGACTGATTCTTTGTATTGCTATTGCTATGCAAAAAACAGCAAACAAACAAACAAACAAACAAACAAGCAAACACAAACCCAGCTTTAATACCAGTCGCTTAATAATGATCCACTGAAATTATGATGAGCTATTTTGGTACAAATTCCAGTGACCTTACAACAAATGATTTTTTTGTTCACCAAAACTGACATACTGTAATAGTAAATACTGGAAGACTTGACTGGTATTAGGGGTGTAGAAATATAGATTATTTCAGCACATCCAACTACTGTAACAAATAGTGCAAACTTATAGTAACTGTTGTGCAAAGATGTGGTACTTTGAAAATCAGGTACAGCTTTCTACATAAAGCCTTATTAAAGCCTGTAAATATATGTGGTTTTAAATCAGAAAATTTCTTAATGACAACACCAAAAACATCAGAGCATTACACAAATCTTGCTATGTACACACAAAATTCAACATGTACATTTCCTATCCAAATATGCCTACTGCAGGTTTCACAAATACACATATATCACAAAGTTGTTCACATAGAATTTAGAATGTATAACCCAGTGGTCTAGTGTGTGTCTAGAAAATATTCAACATTCGCTGATAAGGTTGGCCATAATTCCATTAATTTACCCTCAACTGTACAACCAACTTCGAGCTACATTTGATGGAAGTGTAAATGTGATTCAGTGCTGGTTCTCACTGGTTCTCACAGTATGTGAGATATGCCTGAGACCATGTGAGCAAGTGAGGGAGGGTGTGATATCTGGAGGTTTGTGCCACAAAGCCTCACCTGAACCCTGCTGCCTCCGGCAGGTGTCTGTCACTGAGGCAG
>JAOYMR010000017.1:27852035-27866405 GCA_025802075.1 Tenebrosternarchus preto | reverse complement strand
CAGGAGAAAACCACCTGATTCAGCAGAACAGAGACGGTACCTTGTGCCACCTTCGCTGGAATAACGGCTGCAGTGAAACACAGTGTCAGTTTTTTGGATGCCTGTGCTTCCTACAGACTCAAGGCACGTTTCACATGAACAATGAGACGAAACAGACAACAAGTGCTTAAATCACCATGATGAAACTTAGATTATTTCGTTTGTGTCTGATCCTGGTGATCGGTCACCCTGCAGAGTGCAGCTCCAGGTCTAATCAAACTCACGTCCATCAGTAGCATGTTAATGCCAGACCACTAGATTAGCACTGGAACTAAACACTGGAGACAGGAAGTGCTCCAGGAAAGGACTTCAGCCCCTGACTTAAACTAACAGAGAATTAGAGAAAAGGGTTCTATAAAAGATTGCACACAAAACGTTCAATATCCACTTATCTTATTAATAAAAGATTGTTAAGGACCAACGCCCATTAAGATCTTTAGCTCTTCAGAAACATTAAATAAGTAAAGTAAAAACTCCATAATCCATGCTGGGTCATTTAAGCAAGATTTAAGCAAGATCACTGCTGTCCTGTGTGGTCATGAAACCCTTTAGTCCAAGAGTTTACTAGAGAAATGACACCTTTCAATCCCCCGAGAGAGAGAGAGAGAGAGAGAGAGAGAGAGAAAGGTCTTTAAGGTAAAGATCTACAGAAACACCACTTTAAGGTCTTTAACATGTTATTACACCTGTCTTAAACATGTTATTACACCTGCCTTATACCTGTTATTACACCTGTCTTAAACCTGTTTTAAAACTAAAATAAGAGTTCTTTAATATTTCTAAAACAGAGTTCTAAAGAACTCTACAGAGTTTAGGCTGCCATCCTCCAGTGTAGTTTAGCGCTGGTTAGGACCATTACAGGCTGCCTGTTATTTGGGTGGCAGACTGTTCCCAGCACAGCATTAACACTAACAAGGCCGTGGTTGTGGCACTGCTGTGAGTGTATCAGGGGAAGCAGTAGCCCTGGGGTTTGTGCACATATCAGTGTCACTGCTGGTGTATATCCAGCCCACAGCGGCTCAGGGTGTGAAGCAGGGATGTGAGTTGCCAGGCGAAACTCATCTGCTCTGCAGGATTTACCTCCAACACTGGAGTGAGTTCACCTGGGCAGTGCATGTTCTTTGATTCATGCCTTATTAGATAAATTTTCGATTACATGACAAAACTGTGCACAGATTTTATGGGATTATAAGGAATTTGTGCTTTAACCATGTATGCATTACCTTTAGCCATGTATTCATTACCTTTAACCATGTACTCCTTACCTTTCGGAGAAGACAGCATATCCGCTCAATGTTACGAAGTCTTTCCCGCTGCAGAGAGAAACAAAAGAATTGGTAAATCGTCTGTGTTTGTATTTATTGATAAAATCCTCTGTGTGTGTATTTGTTGATAAAATCCTCTGGAACAACGCTGACAGGGACCTTCGGCTGTCCAACACCTTGTGATTGTGGCTGTGAGTTTGACTGTGATTGTGACTGTGTTTGCCTAATGAACTTAATCCTGAGAAACAGCACTGTCACTGAAAATGACTGTGACCTTCAAACTAATTTTACCTTTAAATATGTATTTGATGCATTTATGAAAAAGACTGAAGAACAGAGCAGAAAAATGTGTGGATATGAACGTGTGTGTGTGTATATGTGTGTGTATGTGTGTGTATGGGACCTGACCTGCCTCTGTATTATTTGTATGTGTAGGTCCAGTTCTGCATAAAGTTCTAGAGTGCAGGAAACACCACTGTAGCTTCACTCACATACATCTGCTTTAAAAGGATTCTGCATGGATCATAACTATCTGGAAAATAAATGCATATTTTTTAAAGTCCCGTTTTAGCATCTGAATTTTTTATGCTACTTTCTGAACTTCTTTAAAGTTCTCATATCCTTTGCAAGTTGGTTGCTGAAATATATTAGAATTAGTACACAAGCAAGGACCAAGGATTTGTGAGGAAGGACTCAGGGGACCTGGCTGTTACAGATTAGACTCGCTGCTTTCTTGCAACTGCCTGAACTTACACCAATGTGAATTTACACCAATATGAACTTACACCAATGTGAACTTACACCAATGTGAACTTACACCAATATGAACTTACACCAATGTAAACTTACACCAATATGAACTTACACCAATATGAACTTACACCAATGTGAACTTACACCAATATGAACTTACACCAATATGAACTTACACCAATGTGAACTTACACCGATGTGAACTTACACCGATGTGAGCTTACACCAATATGAACTTACACCGATTTGAATTTACACCAATGTGAACTTACACCGATGTGAACTTACACCAATGTGAACTTACACCGATGTGAATTTACACCGATGTAAACTTACACCAATGTGAACTTACACCAATGTGAACTTACACCGATGTGAACTTACACCGATGTGAATTTACACCGATGTAAACTTACACCAATGTGAACTTACACCAATGTGAACTTACACCGATGTGAACTTACACCGATGTGAATTTACACCGATGTGAACTTACACCAATGTGAACTTACACCAATGTAAACTTACACCAATGCACTACATGGTGAAGACATCTGTCATGAATGTCATATATTTCTTTAGACCTGCATCTCATTTGAGTTTGTTCAGATTTGTGTGAGACCATACAAACACAAGACCATACAAACACATTGTGAAGGAAACCATAGACACTGGGAGAACTGCAGATGGACGAGCTTGTCTAATTAACAGGCTATGTTAAATGTGTGTCAATGGGAATCGCGTTTGGCAGCAGGGGCTGGCATAAGGTAAATAATATAAACAAAAAGTAAACTTCAGATGGAACACACAGGGCAGAAAATCTGTGCAGTACTGCTCAGAACAAGCTTTAGGCCTGGAAAGATGTAGAGAGAGACACGGAGAGATGCAGAGAGAGACACGGAGAGAGACACGGAGAGACACGGAGAGATGCAATGACAGCAGAAGGAAGTGTTGAGGTTGACTCCCAATGTCCCTTAAGTGGAGTAACATGTCACAGCATCTGAATGAAACTGTAAGGTTCTGATGTTGCTTCACTCGAGTGCTACTGATTGGTAAGTTACTCCACGTCTGACCATCAGGGTCACTGGAAGGCATGTGGAGCTTACAGGGCTACAGCGCATGTGCTGTGTGGACTCTACAGCCACTGAGTGAGGACTTCACAGAGAGGGAGAGGGGAGAGAGGCAGGCTGTGGTGCTGACAGAAGAACCCCACCTGTGGGCTGACATCCAGGTGCCTGTGCTGCTGTGCTTCTTCCAGTTAACAGGCTATAATGTGCTTTTGAAAGAGGCTCTGAGCAGAGCAGAGCAGACCAGAGGGAGAAGCTCCTGCTCTGGGTGTGCACCGACTCGGCTGTTGTCACACTGGTACTGCGCAATAGTGTGGTGCAGTGGAAACTAGCAGAGACACTGATGACTGGTGTTGGTTGCTCACTGTTTTACTCAGATTTATGTCTCATGGATAGTGAGCATACTGTGGATTAGTGTGGATAATGTGAATAGTGCGGATTAGTGTGAATAGTGTGGATTTATGTAGATTGTGTGGATTAGTGTGGATTAGTGTGTATAATGTGGGTAGTATGGATAATGTAGATAGTCTGGATTGGTTGTTCAGTAACTGCAATGGCCAAGGACAGTTTAATGTGAGATCCACACACACATACACACACAGGGCCGGAGCCACAGACAGGAAGCTAGACAGTGTGCTCTGAGGGGGTGATCATTGAGTAGGCTATATATCTTTCACCACGCCCCCTTACCCCTCGTTCCCGCCCACCACACACAAGCTGTATGAACAATCCAGCCTTCCTCCAATGAGCAATCCAGCCTTCCTCCAGACCCTCCAATGAGGGGATGAGGTGTCACTTCCTGTGCATGATAAACACTGGGAGTATGCAGTAAGGTAGCCACACATATACAGGGTGGAGCCAGAGAGTGAGCCGTCACTATCAGTGACCCACCGAACCCTTCAGAGTCTCCAGCCACCAGACTGGATACGAACCGGAGTGGACAGACTGTGTCTGGTTACCATGACTGAACAAAGGCTGCAGCACTTTAAGACCAACAACAGCAAGATTGCAAGGAGCATCACAGCATGCCAACTGCAGCTGCACTAATGAGACCCAAGCTGGCACCGGGGCAGTTACTGGCACCGGGGCAGTTACTGGCATTGGGGCAGTAGCTGGCACTGGTTTTCAGATGAAAGCTACTGAAGCTGAGGAAGCTGGAGCTGCTGTGAAAGGAGTTGTAGATTGTACAGAGTTTCCTGCCAGGGAAAGATGCAGCTGGGTTACTATTTGATTTCTACAGAGCTGAAGTAGATGAGAAACTTTCTGGAGCTCAGAGGCGATGGATACACCTGGCTGCCATCACAGATGACACGCCTCGCTTTGGGATTACACTGTAACACACAGGCATGCGCGCGCACACACACACACACACATGTGCACACACTTCATTTAAATGCAGGTGCAAACCAGGACGAGCAATATCATCACCGCCACTGTAATTGTACTTACTGCATGGAGTGGATTGCCTTGGTCAATTGGTACTTTGAAATCTGCCTGGAGCTCATCAAAGGCTGTAATCTAGAAACAGGGAGAAGAACAAGCAGCAGACTGTTACATCACCCATGTTTCAGAGTCTTGAAGTCTCACTGTGTAAAGGCTCAGTTTGGAGGGGTCGTTGCTGGTCGTTGCTGGTCGTTGCTGGTCGTTGTTGGTCGTTGCTAGCCTCCTCGGCCATCAATGACCAGCAATGTGTGTTGTAAAGTCCATCATAACAGAAAATATTTTAAAAGATCTTTTTGGTGAGGGTTAAGTTTGATGTACTCTTCCAGAGACTGTTCACTTTGGTCTGTTTCGCTGTTACTGTATGTAACAGTGATTCCTGCATCAAGACCTGTCTGATTGTTACATTGCTGAAAATACTTGTACATGGCAAATGTTTTAAAAACACCCTTCAGATTCCCACTGTAGCAGCGTCAAACACACCAGCAGAGGAGAGCCGAACATCTGCAGAAACCACACCAGGCTTAGACAGAAGCAGCTGAGGTTATTTCCACATCATACAGCTGTCTGGCGCTGAAGCTGCTCACCACTGGGCACGTGCTGACAAGCCTGGAGGAAACCCTGAAAATCCCATACTTTGACGAGGTCTCCACTCTCCTCCAGCTCTCCATCAGTCAGTGAGACTGATTAGATGTGTGTCCTTTTGCAGTGCAATACAGCATTAAATATTCATTCCTGTATGCTGTGGTAATGTGTATGTTACCTAATAGGGTTGCCACATGTATATTATTCATAACTGCCCACTTTGTAGTAATTGCATACAAATTCTCACTGAAAAAAGGAAAGTCATCTCTGATGGAAAGACCATAAGTGATGCTTAAATAATTGAATGGCTCCCTTTAAATGTTAACAAGGGCTGGAAACCACTCCAACTGGGTTAATTTTAGGCACTATTCACAGCCTGTGCCACAAACTCCTATTAACATACCATCTTTAATCAAAACATTCATCAGAATCTCCGTGCCGGAGCACGAACATGCATGGAGCGCAGGGTGGGTTTTTACTGGTCAAAGCCTGACCAATGTTGAAAGGATATCAACAAGCAATGTGGAATTCTACAACAGAATTAACTGAAAAATAGAACGTCACTAAAAGCCTTGTGAAGAGGCAATCTGAGCATCTAGGACACATTGTACAGGGAATTATTTTACGGACACCTCAGGAAAACCCACTGGAAGTATGTGGAGGTGCTTTTCTTAGAGAGTGTTCTACTAGTGGTCTTATTCAACAGTTTAAAGCAATCCTTACATGAGAAGTTTTGAGAGCTCAATTTCATGTGAAGAAACAATGCATATTTAATAGGAGATTATTTAACTTATCTATTTAACTAATCTTTGGTACAACACAGTATGTGTTGCCTTTACTGCCTTGATCTGCCCTGGTTGAACTGCAGTAAAACACAACACACTACATCTACCTGCTACATCTACCTGCTACATCCACCTGCTACATCTACCTGCTAATAAAAACAGCAAGCTTAACCATGTCTTCCACGTAATACCTGACTGAGGTGTTATTAATACCTGACTGAGGTGTTATTAATGTTCCCACCCACTCATTTCCGATCTAAATGGCTCTGGATCATCCCTCTTTGCTTTTCCAGGCCCAGTAATCAGATCAAATCCTCGGTCCGTGTTCTCAAATAATCCAAGGTCCCCCAAAACAACTGATTCCTCCCTTTCCCACACCATCTTTAAAGGAACACTTCTTCCAAGAAACGCCATATTTCTATGAATAAACGTTAGCGCGTTGGGGGTCATTAGTGACGTGTGAAGGGCTGATGCTGAAAGATCTCACTCAGATCACGGCTGTACACCATCACTCACAGGTAAATTACTCACACAGTGAAGTGCTAGAACACCACAACTAATCTGGAGGCAGTTTTCAAACCAATCTGTTTTGCCAGAGTTTAAAGACAGTAATATAATAAACACTCTTTTCTCCCTCTCCTACTCTACAATATAATGTGCCACCTCAACACACAGACTCCCTCAGACAAAGTAAACTGAGTTAACTCCTGTCTTCAGAAACAATAAAACTAACAATCATATATGTGGCAAGATGATTCTGCAAAAATTACTGGCCCAGTGTATGGGACAGTTGGTACTCAATAACAACACACAGAGACTGGTGCCAAAAAGTATAATACAAAAGGAAGAAAAATGTCTTTAACTCTCACCACACCAGTGAGTGACACAGACATGACAATGTAGTGCACTGTGGAACCAAAAGGTTATCAAACACTCTGACAGGTGATTTATATACTACTAACTAATTCAAGTTTTATGCTTCTCTAATCTTGGTCCTGAACTATATCATGTTGTGTTGAAATTTGGGGAGTGTACTCTCAGTACACTCAGTACATTAAGTACTCAAAGTACACTCACTCAGCACACTCAATACACTCAATCAGTACTCAGTACACTCAGAACTATCAGCACACTCAGTACTCTCAGTACACTCACTCAGTACACTCAGTAGTCTCAGTGCACTCCAGCGCTGTACATTCATCCTACAAACACTGGTTCAAAGCAGCAATTTGGCAGATAATTACACCCCCCCCTAACACTTTGATCTATTATGTCTGTTGCTATGCAAAGCCAGACCCAGGGCCAACAACTGTGTGGCTCGACCCACATTCAGTCCAAGTCTAGAGAAGCACACTCTTTTTTTAACTATGCCTCTTTGGGGAGAAGATAACATGATGCATATGTGCTAAGAAAACAGGAACAGAGCAAACTCCAAATAAGTGAATTGAAAATAATTTCTTCAAAATTAGTGACAGGCTGTTTGGAAACAGGTTCTCTTAATACACGCACACACACACAAAGACAAACACAAACACACACATCAACCACGTCAAGAAAGTCAAACTGTCCTCAGAAGGATGTTAAGGGGGATATCCTGTGTGTGCTGTCCAGTGCCAAAATCCTTGGACAGGAAATGGACAACAGGACGTTTCCAGCAACTCATGGCATGTGTTTCATGCTTCTGAGTGGAACCTTCCAAGAAATGTGGAGCTCTTTTAACGCCCAAACTGATTATCGTAATTGATTCTACTGGAAAAGGAAATCATTTCCATAAGCAGCAGAAAAATATATTTCCCTGAAATTTAAGTGGGCTCAAGCAAGCTGGTACAAAAACCTAAAACATTAACTTTGTAAGTCAAATGATCATGAAATCCTCATGTCCAACATACTGAAACGAGGAGATAGAGGCTTCGTGTCGATTTAGATAGAACAGCCTGAGCTGTGTGCCAAGCAATACCCCATTCGATCAGATATTCTTCAGAAAATGACCCACAACGCATAACATACAGATAATAGACAGAAGTATTAGAGCAGAAGTGAATGTGGCAGCGAATGCATGTTTTTAACATGCCTAAAACGGCTTAAGAAAGCAGGCAAGAAACCAGTCGCATATGTAGACGTGCACACTTACATGCCATATAGCGAAGAAGATGAGAGACGCACACAGGACAAGGGAAAGCATGTAACAAAACGCGGCGAACGTAAACATGATAGCACGCGCGACTTATTTCCAAAAAAAAAAGGATCAGTGCGATCGAGAATGAACCGTTATGCTGCAACACGAGAGCATGTTCGTCCAAAATGTTCCGTCTCCGAGACTCTCCTAACTGTACGCTACTGAGCCTTAAGACGCAGTTTCTTGCCGACGATTTGCCATGATGCAGAAGAGAAACTAAACTAAAACTCCGTTCTAAATCGTGACCGAGACATTCTAGCCTGCGAGCTGAATGACATCAACTGTAAAACGTCCCAAGTATATCAAATTCCTTACGCCCGATGATCTTGATCATGCGTGAAACAGTCCGGCGAAGTCGAGTGGACCAAGGACACGCGGAGAGTACAACGCGCGCTGAGCGAATGAAAAGAACATCAAAGAGACAGCTGCGGAACGAAGAGCTGCCCCGTTAGTCACTGTTCACCTATGGCTCCACCATACTGAAGGCACGGAGACTAACACTAACAGGTGGATTTCTTTCTCTCTCTCTCTCTCTCTCTCTCTCTCTCTCTCTCTCTCTCTCTCTCTCTCTCTGTTTTAAGGTTAAGATTAGACCTCCAGGATGCAATTCATTCATACATGACTTATGACTTACTATAAGTTAAACAAAATGTATTCAAACGATAGACAAGTGCGTTGAGTTAATGTTATTAATTAGGTATTTCCAATCATGGAAGTAAATATTGAGTAGTTTCGTGAAAGTTATTAAAAAGACATACGCATTGAAATATGCAAAATAAATAAATAAAAAGGCATCTTTCATTGCCTATAGGCTACTTTGATATAAATTATAACTTAAAGGACGAATTGATGTTATTCGTTGTCGCCATCTTGCGGAATTTCTTTGAATCGTCACGTTAAATACCTATAATTCAACATACCAAACTGAAGCACAACAATAGAAAGACTAAGACATACGGATCATTGTACAGTTTGGCCCGTAACAAGAACTTCATAGTTGTGCGTGTCGTTTCCTAAGAGACGGACTCTTTTCCAAGGCAACGCTTTGTTACGTTTTACCTCATACAAGTGTCCAGGCGTAAAGTCCAGCACACAGAGTCCTGTCTCGTCTTAAACACCACGTTTTAAAGAGGTCGATTCAATAGCTATCTTATTTCAAGAACCATCCTATTTTCTACGATGGCTGATACATGGAATCTTGTGTAGTGCGATTTTCACCTATTAGGTCAGCTCTACTCCCCTCCACATTTAGGCAGTGTTCCAGATTTTCCGTCTCTTGAAACGTATTAAACGCCACTGTCGAGATTTACTGTGATTACTGTGCCAGTCAAAATCATATATGGAGGCAAGAACACGATCAATACGCGACATATCTCAAGAAAATGAACGAGAGTTCAGACCTCACGTGAGACACGTGCATGTACACGCCAAGTAAGTATCGAGTGTTTAACTTAATGATTATTCAACATAACAAATTTTGTGAAAGAGGATATTCAGTAAACGTAAAACACAAGTTCAGACAAACAACCGAACAACCAGTTTCATTCTGTAGCACACTATAGTTGCATAACAGGACTAGTTGTTTGATTTGGGCTCTTTCAGAAACCACTGCAGATATTTTCATGAGAAGCTCATCTCATCTGTATTAATGTGTGTGATTTATCAATGTGGCATTGATTCACTTTCAACACCACCTCTCATATACAAGCAAAGTGCATGATCCAGATATTATGTACACTGTCAAAGGCACTGTGAGAGTTTCACACATAACATTTCTAGTTAATTCTGAACTTCTTGCGCTTCAGGTGTGACTCTGACTGGAGGTCCTGTCTGCGCTGGATTCCTGAACCTCGCTATAGTGATGCCCCATTCCCTGAAATTAAGTATATTAAATTCCCATCTGAAGCCAAGCTGATGAGGTCTTTCCCTCGTGAGTAGGATCTTCACTACAGTAGATATGGGCCATGTTCTGTTCACCATCCCACACTAATTCCATCTTTACAGCACTTTCACCAAGAAAGGTTCAACACAGACAGCAGCACATAGCAACTGTTTATTAGTACAATAAACTACAGTGGAATTATAATCAAATACATGGCAAATGATAAGTAGATACAACCTAATTCAGCCCAGTAATCCTTGAATCACCACCTTCCTTTGTCATTTTTTTTATTTTTTATTCCTAGAGTCTTCTGTACTTTTTACTCCTCCGTACGCTGGTTGTGTTCAGGGTCTGGGTTGTCGTACACACTCACGAGGGACACGTCCAGTTCTGCTCCTGTGTGGCACTTCGTTATTAACTAGATTAAGTTACACTCTTGGGCTTTTTGTGCTGATCATCTGTTCAAGGGTGTATCAAAGTGTGTAAGAATGTTCATGAAATTAACAGCATCTGCTGCCTTGTGCATTCAGATGCCAACGTGCAGTCAGAGTGGACCTTTTACCCGAATTTTGGCCAGACAGTAACGTACCATGTTGGAAAGCGATGCTTTATAGACAAGATTCACCATGGAGGTAAAGAAGTCAACTCAGAGAAGACCTTAGAAGTTACCATGGGGAGGAAAAAACACGGTGTGCTTTAGTATCTTTGTCTTTAAAATATGATTACAGTTTCCATTATATATTCATATTGTCTAAAATCTATTTTCATCAAACATCACTATTTGTTGAGCCTGGGAAGGTTTTATCCAGTAATGTTTCTAACTGTATATGGATTTTTTTTTATTGTTATTATTGTTTAGTAGAATGTTGTTTCATAAAGGTTCTTTATTAATAATGGGTTAATACAGATGGGGTTAGAGGTTAGAGGTTGTGAAGATTGTAGCCCTTGGGTAAATCCATTCTAATGTGGAACCGTGTCTTTCGGTCTGTTCCTGTCAGTCCAACTCAGGGACCGTTCAGCCACAGACCGTCGAACATTCCTTATACCAGAGTACAGTCCCAACTTCCACAAACTCGGATCCACACTGCCTAAAAGCAGTTTTGGGTAAGAACTTTACTTTATTGTCATAATAATCAGTTGTATTGTCTTTCCGATCTTTCAAGGAGATTCCACTGTCTATATTTGGTCTGTGTTCTGCATTTGGTATAAGTGATTAAATTCATTGATATCATTCTGCCTGTCTGCCTGCTTATTTTTATACTGTGGAGTAATAGAGTAGGGTAATCTGTTATACAGTAGGGTAATCTGTTATAGAGTAGGGTAATCTGTTATAGAGTAGGGTAATCTGTTATACAGTAGGGTAATCTGTTATAGAGTAGGGTAATCTGTTATAGAGTAGATTCTGCAGGGAAGGATAAAGCAGGTGGTTGCTGTTGTTGAGCAGAACCCTGAAAAACAAATATAAAGTAAAATTTGATGATTTGAACCATGCTGTGATTTTATAGGTTCATCAGTTTGTTTTGTTTAGGTATCCTGCCATTATTAAATCAGACACATTTATTCCTCTCCAGCCACCGTCAGAAAAGTTGTGGTAGGTATTCATAACACTGTGACACTGTAGTTGTGGTATTTATTCATATCACTGTAGGTATTCATAACACTGTTACACTGTAGTTGTGGTATTTATTAAAATCACCATATGTATTCATAACACTGTTACACTGTAGTTGTAGTATTTATTCATATCACTGTATGTATTCATAACACTGTGACAGTTTATGGCAAAAGAATCGGATAAGAATTAGTGTAGATAAGACTTGCTCTTGCTGGAGCAGACAGGGAGGTTCATGCAAAGCTTGATGCAGTGGTTTTGTAGAAGAATCATATTTGTTGTCCATTTCACATCCAACCAATCCTGCCTCGTTGATTGTTGAGCACAGCTGGTAAGTGAAGTGTAGTAGGAGAGTCCACTGTTGTTACAGCATGCACTGTTACAGCATGCACTGTTACAGCATGCACTGTTACAGCATTTGGTATTACAGCATTTGGTATTACAGCATTCAGTGTTATGACTAATTGTGTCCCCCCAGTGTCCCATATGCAAAGAAAAAGAAGATTTTGGAGCAAGACGAGGAAATCAATGAAGTAAAGACTCTTAGCAGGTGGAGACCAGCACCTCGAATCTTTAAACAAAATACTGCACAACACAGACCATCACAAGCTCTTTAGGTACAATAAACAATGCAGCTTTTTATCTACTACAACAAAAATCATTAAAAATATATATTATAAATAATACTTTATGACTTGATTAAAGAGAGATCTGATTTACTGTTTCTAGTTACAATTTTGCAGATACTTTTGTGTTATTCCTGTCTATTGTAGTTTTATTCAAGATGCATTTGGGCTGATGATCCAAATCAAAGGGAATGCTTTATTATGGCAGCAGTTCCAAAGGCCAAAAGTTCATTATATAGCAACGAGGCTTCATAATGACACTTCATGATGACACTTCATAATATTTGCAGAGGAAGAAGTAGGACAAACATTTAGAAGTTTTTTGGAAACTATTTGCTGGCTGTGTTTGAGTGATACAGTCCTTTTAGTTATTCTGCCTCTGAACATCATATACACAAGTGCAGAAGAAATGCCTGTCCAGCGATTAATACTGTATTGACACATTACTATTTTATGCATCCAGCAGGGGTCGCCAAATTCTAACGGAGATGTATAACCCAGGTGTGCATTGCTCAGGCACAGAAGAATAAGTTTATGTACATTGAATGCAGTGACAAAAGAAATCCCTACAAATGTGACTCCCTATAAATGTGGCCAGTGTTGTGAATAAGATCCACTCATCACAAGGTTTTACATGAGAAGCATAAATGTTATATATGATATATACCTGTTTAGAGTGGCATATATATATGCCACTCTAAACAGGCTCCTGTCCCCAGGGCAATAAACCCTAAAGAAAAGACTTAATAGTATTACTGTTCTCTTTATTAAAATTTGCTGAGATATTTTTGATGCTTTAATAGCCTTAATGCTGAGAATAATATGATTCAGGGTGATATTAAGGCCTTTTTTATGTTATTAATTTTTTTTCCATTGCCTTTTTTATTGTTGTTTCAAAGGCTGCCAGCAGTTCTGGAAGATGCTTTATTCAAGTTATTTCGCCAGGGTTTAATAAATCACTTAACAGCCACTAGGGGGAGCTGTTTATTTGAGTAAGAGACGGGTTTCAACGAAGGTGTTACACCAAAGTGAAAGCAGTGTTAGTGTATCCTTTCATTACTAAACTCACCTCCAATTATAATAATATAATTGTTCTCATCACTCACTAAATTAGAAAGATTTTATTCATTAGAATCACTTTGTATGAATGTAGTTGGCCCATCTGTTGCTATGCATACATTTGTGTTGGCCATCATCCAACTCTGTATGGGTGGTCTGTGTGACTATAGAACTGCTGGTGGCTGGATGAGGCAGTCCAGTCCCACATCCACAGTTAACTCTGACATGTGACCACCCTTTATCATTTATCATGTGACCACCCTTTACCAGTTATCATGTGACCACCCTTTACCATTTATCATGTGACCACCCTTTACCAGTTATTATGTGACCACCCTTTACCAGTTATCACGTGACCACCCTTTACCATTTATCACGTGACCACCCTTTATCATGTGACCACCCTTTACCAGTTATCACGTGACCACCCTTTACCATTTATCACGTGACCACCCTTTACCATTTATCACGTGACCACCCTTTACCAGGGTGTATGACAGGTGTGTGGAGCACCACCAGGTAAATACTGTGAAGTCTCCACAGACCCCTGTATGCTATTCAGTGATGGGCAGCTCAAAGCCTCCAGCCTTCAGTCACCAGTAATGTGCACTTACAAGGTGTAACATTTACTTACAAGACATAATTAAGTGGACGTGAAGTGTTGTGCACGCTGGTGTTTCTGCTGAAGTGGGGGGTGAGTAGGGGGTATGTGGCTGGTGAGTGAAGATTCATTTCCACGGTGAGTGTTTGTCAGGTGCTTTTGTCCAGAGTGACTTGCCTGTATTTATCAGTATAAACACACAATATGTGCTACGTGTGATCACACCACACCCGTGATCTTGGTCATGTTGTTGCTCAGGTAACTTACATGATTAGAGTTACATATAACCAAGTAAAAATATATATAACCATATTATAAACAAACAAGATAAATGTAAAAATATAGGTCTGAATATGCTAATTAGGTAAATGGCTTACTTTAATAGTTTGACACTGTCACGGTCGCCGCCCTGGCCGCCTCCCCCTGTCTCGTTTCTGTGTGGGCGTGTCTGTGTGGGTGAGTGTCTGTGTCGTCTGAATG
>JAOYMR010000017.1:27838954-27849872 GCA_025802075.1 Tenebrosternarchus preto | reverse complement strand
ATGACCCTCATCCTACAGATACAGGTATGACCCTCATCCTACAGATACAGGTATGACCCTCATCCTACAGATACAGGTATGACCCTCATCCTACAGATACAGGTATGACCCTCATCCTACAGATACAGGTATGACCCTCATCCTACAGATACAGGTATGACCCTCATCCTACAGATACAGGACTTCCTCCACTGCAGTTACCTGTAGATTGCTCTTGCATTTCAAATCTTCCACTACAATCTGGAGAAAGTGAATATGAGACTTTCTGGGGTTTTTTTCTTTGATATATGCTTTGGTTTTCTTGACAGGACAGAAAACCTGTTACCACTAGGCATAAAGACATCCAGAGAGTCTGTCTTAAAGATACACTCTGTCAGAGACATCCGTAGGGTTCAGCTCACACACGTATTAAGACACTATAAATGCTGATTTGTCCTAAGCCTGTTTGAAGCAGTCTGTCTAGAAGAAATGCTGAGATCTGTATTTCAAAAGCTACAGAATGATCAGAACTGTTTGAAATGAGCAAGCAGGCTGTATTTGACGTGTCCAAGGGGAATCATGATCGTTAGAGCGGAGAAAAAGATCGTAGTCGTTAAGGAAAACGAGGCAGGAGTTGGACAGCTGCCCCTCATGCTGGTGGCACCTTTGAGTTCCTGTTTTCTGTATGAAGGTAGCAAACTGCTGCAGGCCATTTCTGGGCATTTTCATATAAAGAATCATATAAGCAATTAAAAGACAAACAAGTTTCCGTAGCGAATAATGTGTTGTTTGCTGAAATAATAGAACAAAACTGGGGGTGCGAGGGGGTTATGTGTCCTGCTGAGGGTTGTATCATGTGAGATGATAAAGGAAGTGATGTAACTCACACCGATGTTCAGGCAACGTGTAAGAAATGGCCTCCTAAGATCTCACACATTAACCTCTTGAACATTTGTTTAAAAAGGGATGGAGACTCTTTTCTTACCAGTGAAGAGAAAGATGCTCTTAGTAAGTGCTTAGTGGCACTTACCCCAGCCACTTAGTGGCACTTACCCCAGCCACTATGGTCAAAGAAAAGACCAATTGAGTCATTAAATCTAAGAGGACATATATGGCTTTTTTTTTTTCGAAAAGTGCTGATCCTTTCAATAGGAAATTGTCTTACTGGATGAGGGTCAATTGCTCCTAACCTTGTAACCTTGTAATTGGTCTTAAACTACAGCATTTGAATCGTGGGTGCTGTCAGGACTCATTCTTTAGATGTTTACTCAAACTTCAAGAACTAAGCAGAATTGAGTTAAACCAGACCCAGGCTGGTTCATAGACTGACACAGAGTTAAACCTGACCCAGGCTGGTTCATAGACTGACACAGAGTTAAACCTGACCCAGGCTGGTTCATAAACGTATAAAATTTTACCTCAGTCAGACTTACCCAGGCTGGTTCAGTGCTCTTAGACAGGTGTGAGATTGTCAGGGCTTATTGATTAACACACTGCAGTTCACCGAACCATGGAGATCTGAAGAACACCCTGCACGTTATTCTGAAAGGATCTCTCTCTTGTGGTTTTACTGCCTTGATGTTTTGAACTCTTGCAGAGGCTCAAGCTGCTGGGGCCAAGCAGATTCACCCAGGATGGGAAAGAGTGTGTTACTAGCAGGGAATACAAAAAGATTTATGAGGATGTGATGATGCACCTTCCCCTGCTCTGTTCCCTGTGTGTATTTGATTGGCAACTGTCAGGGTAAACTGTTCCATTATCAGGGTAAACTGTTCCATTATCAGGGTAGACTGTTCCATTATCAGGGTAGACTGTTCCATTATCAGGGTAGACTGTTCCATTATCAGGGTAAGCTGTTCTGTTCACAGGTTAGGCTGTTCCATTTTATTCCAGTTAACTCTCAGATCTCGTTGGTTTGTTATTTGTGTAACATCAGTTTGTGTCACTAGGGCTAAAGGCTCCTGATTGCAGGGCTGATAGGGCTGTTTGCTCTGGTGGTGGTGGTGGGGGGGGGGTTTACATTCTACACTCTGAAAAAAGCATAGCAGCTTTGCACACACTTGCATTAAATGTCATATATTGTTCTTTTTGCCCTTTGTTGTAATATAGCTTATTTATATAGTAATGAAAAAATTATAATGTGAGAATCATAAAGTAAATGTTAGAGGTGGAAACAGTGAAGCCACTTTGGAAGGCTGCCAACCTCTTCACTGGGAGGGGAAAATCAAACAAAAAGTGAATGTGAAAAATGTAAGTCTTCTTTCAGTAGACCTTCTGATGCTGTGCTTGCTCTCTGTTGTGGAAGCTTGGATGTCCACATGCTTTGAAAGTGAATCATTATATTTCAGGGTTATTTTTCACTGCAGTGAAGAACTGTGTCAGTTTCATCCATGGGAAATAGCAGGATGAGGGGTACTTTATGTTCAGGTTTGGACTTTTTGACATAATTGCCAGCCTTCTGCATTTTATGACAGGTGCCTACTGTCTTTCAAGAGCCAAGCGGCTACCTGTGTGTGCAGGGTTAACCATTCACCTGCGAAACCATCCCAAAGAAATCCAGTGGATGGAAATCAGTGGGAATTGAATATTTTGTCTTTTCTTTAGAGGAATTGAATTGATCCAGTAGTAGTATTTATGGTGGTAAGGTAGTATATTGTACCTTTTTCCTGTAGCATAAAATGCATGTTTTATCATGCCAGTTTGCTCACATGACAGGTCTGTGTGGAGCTTTAAGGTCAGAGCTGTGTTAAACTTTCACTGCCAGTCCACCTGAGACCAGCCCTGAAGGGTGTAATTACCATTCCAAAGGGCCTGACACATCTCGACTGAATAATGTTAATCTGAAGATCAGCAGATTAAGGAAAGTGAACATTTCTGTTGTTTTGCAGTCTGGTGGTGGAAGATTCTGTTGGTGAACCTGAACTGAATCGTTAAGGATTTTCACTGCAATAAATGTAATTACAATCCAACCAGCTTTTTCAACTAATTCAGAAACAAGCTGCAGAACTCCTGGTTTATTAGGTAATATTATAGTTTACTGCAGTTGTTATACTACAGTCACGATATATATAATAATGATTATTATTATTATATGGCTTGGTGCTATGTGTGCTGCAACTAATTAATCAGTTACTATACTATATACTTATAATTATGTAATTGATTAAAAACAACTAATTATAATATAAATATGTAAACAAAGAGTAAAATCTTTTAGGATGAGACAAATACAACAGCAACACATGACAAATGTATTTATTGTCATTTATTTAACAAAAACTATGTGAAAATGCAGAAATAATCTGGAAAAAAAAAAACTGTGTGGAAAATTAAATACTGTGTTTGTAGTAGTTAAGAGGGTTAGTAGCACTTAAATGTTCCTAATCAAAAACCCCTGATTAGTTTTAATCAGCAAGTGTGTCCACCTCTATAAACACAGAAGTTTTGGCAGGTTGCTGGTCTGGTGCATTCAGATGTGTGTTAATACAGTGACAGAAAAAAAGGACATAACTGTTATCTGGGAAGGGTTATCATTCCACAGACTATTCACAAGGGGGAAAAGGCAGTTGACAAGCTTCCCAGTCGTGGACATCTCAGATTCACCCCAAAGTCAGACTGTGTAATGCTCAGAGAAATAGCAAAACACCCAAACGTTATTTCTTAGACTCCACAGGCCTCAGTTATCATGTTAAATGTTTACGTTCATGACAGCATGATTAGAAAATGACTGGAACACATAAGGCTGATCCTAAAAAGAACAGGACTACATGGACGGAGTTTACAAAGTTGCATTTCAGCAAAACCACAAGACATCTGGAACAGCATCCTTTGGACAGGTGAGAACAAAATGGAGATAATTCACTGCGCCACATTTGATGAAAACCTGTCAGAACAAACACCTCATACCATCCATCAGTCACGGTAATGGAGGGGTGATGATTTTGGCTGGTTTTACAGCCACAGGACTGGGCACCTTGCAGTTATTGAGTTGACCATGAACTCCTCTGTATACCAGAGGAGTATTCTAGAGTCAAATGTGAGGCCATCTATCCAACAGCTAAAGCTGGGTCAACACTGGGTCATGCAGCAGGACAGTGATCCCAAGAACACCAGCAAATCTAAAACAGAATGGCTGAAAAATCTGGGAGCTTGAGGGTCCTGTGTTGTACTCTTCTGTACGGAGGTCTGCTAGGATCTGCTGGAGCTGCTCTCCCAGTTAGAGGGTCACAGCCTCTAGTGCTGTGATTATCACACTAACCACTGTTGCCTTTACCTTGTACATCTTTTCTAGTTCTTCTTTCAGCTCTTGGTATTTCTTAGCTTTTCATGTATCTGGAAATCCCACAGGATCTGAGGTTGGTCATTTGCTCAGTCCACAAGACCTCTGTAGGCATCCTGCAGCACCCAGACGTTCTGAGATGGGGCCTCCGTGCATCGGACTTGTTTTTCCAGAACATGCTTGCCTTCTTCCCATAGTGCATCTCTTCCCCAGGTGACACACATGATGCAAAAGAAAATCACACCAGTCATCACACCACCTTCTCCCATTGCTCCATGTTGCAGTTCTGATGCTCTCCTGCCAGTTGTAGGAGCTTTAGGTGGTGGACAGGGGTAAACACGGACACTCTGACCCGTCTGCAGAGACACAGCCCTATACACAGCAAGCTGCGATACAGTGCGTATCCTGACACCTTCTTGTTATATTCAGCCTGACATGTTGCAGCAGTGTGTGCTACAGTGGCTCTTCTGTGGGACTGGACCAGACAGGCCGGCATCACTCTCCACACACATCAGTGAGCCGTGGCCTCCTCTGACCCTGTCGACGGCTCACCGGTTGCACCTCCTTGGATCACCTTTGACAGGCACTAACCACTGAATACCAGTAACACCCCATAAGACCTGCGGGTTTGGAGATGCTGTGATCCAGTTGTTCACACATCACAGTCTGGCCCTTGTCAAAGTCATTCAGGTCCTTATACTCACCCAGTTTTATTTTCCTGCATCCATTTTTCCTGAATACAGGTACCACTGTTTATATATATATATATATATATATGTTTATATATATGTTTATAAGCAACCACTAGGTGCCACTGTTTCTTTTCCATTTTGTTTATAGATCTTGATCCACAGCACAGATCTACAGTGTTACAGTGTTACAGTGTGAGGCACCCTGTGTCTTGCCATCCTTATTTTCTTTAATGCAGGAATCAATAAAAAATAATCAATACAAATAATCATAAACAAAACAATAGTGTGTTTATGTAGCACTTTTTAAAAACAAGTTGTGTTACATGATCTAGATAAAATACAAAATCTAAACTAAATGATATAAAACAGAAGCACAAAGAACAGGGGAATTAACTGTATAAAAGAACAATAGAACACGCCGCCCTTCTGAAATACCCAATTTATT
Organism: Tenebrosternarchus preto; assembly: GCA_025802075.1. Lineage (NCBI taxonomy): Eukaryota > Metazoa > Chordata > Actinopteri > Gymnotiformes > Apteronotidae > Tenebrosternarchus > Tenebrosternarchus preto. The sequence continues at coordinate 27,844,477 of JAOYMR010000017.1, read as the reverse complement.
TGGAAAGCATTGTTTACTTCTCAGTTTAACCCTCTTGGCTCAGCGTTTCTGAGCAGTAGCTTCCTCTGTCCTCTGACCCCAGCTCACAAAGAAGCAGGGATACGTGGAGAAAATCTTTTGTTGTATTGTACTCGTGTGTATGTATAACGACAAAGCCATTCCATCTGGCCAAGCCTTTTATCTTAAGTAAACAAGATTTTCAGAGAAACGGGATTTTTGTCTTTCATCAGCTGTGCAAAGTGCTTCTGAAGTGCTAGGAGGTGGAATCATTTTAGATTAGAACATTGCAGAAGTTTAAATCATAACATTCATTCCACGAGGTTCAGAGAGTGTTTCTTCTTCACTGACTTTATCTGAGTTTCCTAACTTCATTGCTGCCATAGCAACAACTGGCAGAACAAACAGTTATGTTATTAATGCAATGTCCATTAGAAATAAAATGCCTTGCCACTGGAAATGATAAATCCTTAATTTTGATGGTTCAAAGTGGTTCAACAAAATGATTAGTAAAAGCTTTCCTGGGATTCCCCAAAGTAAAGCTGATAAATCCAACAGACAGCTCCTGCACTAATGCATGAGGAGAATTGGGTGATGACAATTGATCATTTGCTAGTTATTTTAGTGACTGTGTTAATAAATATACATTTAGCACATCTAGAATTGTTGCAGGCTACAGTACCACAGTTATGTGAATGATCATAAATACTAGACCAGCAGAATTTCAAAAATTATCAACCTTGTGAGTTTTTCTCGTGCAAAGGTGTAAAGAGATTACACAGAATGGTGTGATCAAGAAAAAAAAAAACATCCAGCAAAGGGGATCAGAGGAGGATGTCAACAATCGTGATGTACAAGAGGTTTACAGTCCAGCGAGCTGCAGATGAATACAACTCTGGTGCTCCAGCTAACGTGTGCAAAAGCACAAGTTGTTGTTTAGCACAGATGGGCTGTACCAGCAGGTGACCACTTCAAGGGCTGTTGCTGCCTAAGGGAAACAGAAAGGCAAGACTCCAGTAGGCAAAAAAATTATCACTGTGGCAATGGAGAAACATCATTCAGTCAGATGAATTCAGATTTCTGTTGCACCATGCTAATGGGACAGTCAGAATTTGGTGCAAGGTGTGGGTGGAGGTTGAGTGATGGTGTTGGTGGGGGGGGGGGGGGGCTGAGTGATGGTGGAGGTGTAGTGATGGTGTGGAGAATGTTTTCTTGCCACACTCTGAGTCTTTTGATACCTGTTAGTGGATGTTTGTTCAGTAGGGATATACCTAAACATTGTATACAATCCACCAGGCCACAATCCAAAGTTATGGACTATGAATCCAAAGTTGTATAGTTATGGACTGGTTCCATGAATATGACAGTGAGCTTTCTTGCTTCCCTTGACATCACAGTCCCCAGATCTTAATCCTATAGAGCATCTCTTGGATGAGGTAGAACAGGCTGTTCAGGTTATGTCAGGACCTCCATTTAATTTATGCTGGCTGTAAGTAGCTATCCTTGCTGCATGGTCCAAAATTCTTGCAGAATGATTTCAACACCTAGTGGAATCTCTGCCATGTCAAATTGCTGTGGTACTGAAGGGCAAAGGAGAGCCAATGCACTAAATGGGTGTTTCTAATAAAGTGGCTATTCAGTGTGTATATATGTATAAGTAATACAGCAGTCCTAACAGAACACATTTTGATATGGTTTTGAAGGAGCTAAGGATGTAAATTGATCGAAGACCTTCAGGTAGAGAATTCTAGATCCTAAGCCATTTGGTCTAGATCTTCAGGTAGAGAATTCTAGAACCTAGGGCATTTATTCTAGACCTTCAGGTAGAGAATTCTAGAACCTAAGCCATTTGGTCTAGATCTTCAGGTAGAGAATTCTAGAACATAGGGCAGTTATTCTAGAACCTAGGGCCTGCATTCTTGAACCTAGTGCCTGGAGGGATCTGAGGGTGGGTGTTGTGTGATCTGAGGGTGGATGTTGTGTGATCTGAGGGTGGATGTTGTGTGGTTATTAGGAACTCATGGGTAGGATGCTGTATCACAGCTGTAACAAAGGTGTATATGAGAAGTAATCATAATTTTCAGAAGTAGTAATATGGTGTTTTACAGACCTCAGTTATATTGTTCTCTTTACAATAAGCAGAAAATCTTCTTATGTAATGAATGACATTTAAAGATGGATGTAGCTCAACATTGCTTGTCTTAATCTTTTATATAAATTGTACATTTCCATTTTATGTATCTTTTACATGGATATGTTTTATATGGATATGTATTGTTTTTTAAAATTGCCCCTATTTTTTCCTGCTTAGAGAGAGAGAGAGAGAGAGAGCATTATGTGAGATTTTTATTTACACATCTACATGATCTGAAGTTCTTATTCATACAGTAAAAACTTTTTCTGGATTTTCTCTAAAGTACATTGTATTTTTCTCTGTTCCAGTCTGGATTTTCTCTAAGGTACGTTGAGTTTTTCCCAGTTCCAGTCTGGTTTCAAAGGGTGAGCAGGCATTGTACCTCAGGCCCCAGTCTGGGCCCCCCCGGTGTAACTGTACTCCTCCCTAATTCACCCTGAGCAGTAGTTTGCGTGTACAGGATGCCGTGAGCTGGGTCAGCGTTTTGGCCTGCGGCCGACGCCTGTCTTGGGGCTGTTCCCCTCCCTGAGAGTGCTTACTGCCATTCAGTGGGGCTTTTTAATTTAACTTTAGTGGACGGTGAAGTCAGCAGTCCTTAAATCAGCACGTTGAATAGGCCCTCTGGACTCTGGGGTTTGCCAGGCTAAAGCCAGGGCCCTTTGTAACTTCACCTTGATGAAAATGCACTCATAATCAATACCATACATTACATGTGCAACAGGATTGCTTTAGATGCAAAGCTTTAGCTCTGGGCTCATTAGGGATGTGCTCACAGATCCTCACCCTGGTGGATTTTCATTTTGCTTGTTAATGGAGTGTGGTGTTTGAACAGACTTCTGTTTTTTCTCCGTTTTTTTTGTAAATTTTATACTGAAACCCACAGCAAAGACAGTTTTGCTAAGGTTGGTGTCATCAGCAGACAGCTGTGCAGTTGCCTGAGTGGATCGTGAACAGTGGCATGTTTTCCTGGGGTTCATTTACATTTGCACAAACCCTTCGCGGTTGATGAGAAACGCAAGTGCAGACAAATAAAATAAAAGCCCTGTGGTTATTGTGGCAACCGGTACAGGCTCCGCCTCCCCTCTCTATCGCCTCCCTGCTCCTCAACTTTGGAGGTGATAACTAGCACACTCTGTGCTCACGTGTGAGAGCAACACACTCCTCCGCTCCGATTCAATCGAAGCTTTTAACACGTTTTAAATTTGCTGTTCCACAGTTGCAGTGCTGCCTGTCTCGGGGTCCTCCCTTTCCCGTTGTGTGTCTCTCAAACCCCACAGGCACCACCAACCTCCCCCCCTGGCATGAACCCAGACAGGAGTGAGGGGAGTAGGGGATTAGAACTGCAATGCCCAGAACCTCCTGCCCACCAGGACCTGGTGGCATGTAAGATAATCCAGAGAGCTAATGAAAATACCCTCCAGGATACGGCTTTCATTTCTACACCTCAAATTGCTGCGACTATAAACTGGTAAGCGGTAAACCAGTGCACTGTTCATCTTAATTCTCTGTTCATTAATCCAGAGAGATGCTTTACACTGGCCCAGCTTTTGCACGGTGCTGTAATCTTGAAATAGCACAAGTCGATTAGCCACCTGTTCTCTTCAATATGTGTTTTCATATCCTGAGATAAATGATTACGTCTGTCATCAGTTTCCTGGGTACATGCTGTCTCTTTCTCTCTTTTGATAAAGGCTCTGAGTTTGACATGCTCCAGGCTGGAAATGCTTGCACATTGAACGAGCTGTTATTCAAACAGCATTCTGTCCTACCACTCCAGACACTTCGTCCTCCGCACCAGGCTAGCTGCGTTCACAAACAGACGCCCACTGACCAGGATCTTCTGTTTATCAGGCCTGCTCCCAGACTCTCGTCGACCTGATCGAAAGAGTCTCGGGGCAAAGCTTGCCGAGTCATTTTAACATTCTGACCTCATAGTAAGAGAGTTTCATAGTAACATACCTGCCACATTTAACTTGTTTGTGTTCTGATTCTGATCTGTTCTGTCCCTGTTGGGATAACTTGATTCTGACCCTGTTTATTACTTCAGTGCTTAGCCTGCTTTGCTGTTTGATGTACTTGCCTGTTGTGTATCTGACCAGTGTCTGGACAGCTGGCATATTGCCAACGCTCTTATTGACTTTGTACTTATAGATCCAACATCTGGACTTTGTCTGATCTTCATGAAGGAAGCCTTCAAGGCAAGAGGCCTGGGAATGTGTGGCTGCTTCAGACCAAACAACCCTAGAAACAGTAACACAACACGAACACAACTGTAACACAGCACTAACACAACTGTAACACAGCACTAACACAACTGTAACACAACACTAACACAACTGTAATACAGCACTAACACAACTGTAACACAGCACTAACACAACACGAACACAACTGTAACACAACCATGATGCAGGTGGTTGAATGCAAGCACATAGTCTCTGTCCTGTCTGCAGGCAGGTCCTGAAGCACTAGTGAGCAGCCAGGCTTCCAGACAGAGCGGGATCGTAGAAGATGTTTAGGGAGGCCTCTTTTATCCCAGTGCTGTAACATTATGCAAAGCAAATTGTGTTCTGCCTCTCCCTGACCTCATTGTCAGCCCCAGCACCCTTAGGGTGAGCTGGCGTAATCAAAACAGCACCCCTAACACAATGAAACCTGGATTAATGCGCAAGACACCATTTTTTTTCCTGCTTGAGCATTAAAAATAGCCGGGGGAGGTGTGAGCAGTGACATCATCTAATGAGAAGATGAAAGCATGTGTGTGTGTGTGTGTTTGGTGCAGGGTTTGAGAGATGTAGAAACTGTGAGCATGTTTCAGACACCTTTGGCAAATGCAATTTTTACGAATGGCGGCTCACAGCAAAAACAGCGTATTATTGTAGATGTTGTGTATTCAGTGAGGTGAGGGTGTGCACTGTTGGCCTGGTGCTTTATGACCTCCTTTATGATAAAGGCTTTTGGAAGGTTAAAGGTTACACTGCAGCCCTGCAGGGCCATGGTTCCATGCTCCTAGTAATTGCTGATGCGGGGGAGGGTGCACAGACTTTGGAACAGCTTCTCAGTGTGCAAAAACTGCTATCGAACAGTCAGTAATCAATATCTCACTGCAATAACATGAAAATGTGATTTTCCCCAATCCGCAGTTAGTGGTAAGGAAATCCTTCGCTAGTTGTGCTTGCCTGGGATCAAGCAAATGAGGCAGGTTTTTTTAACTCTCTTTGGTCGATATGCACTGGTACTTGTATTAATGTTCACTGTGGGTGGAGGTGGTGGTGGGTGGTGGAGGTGTTGGTGTTGGTAGAGGTGGTGGCTGAAGGTGGGCGGAGGTGGTATGTGGTTCTTTTCAGTTCAGTAACCCCCCCTTCTACCATATACACTTATTATCATACATA
>JAOYMR010000017.1:27820846-27838854 GCA_025802075.1 Tenebrosternarchus preto | reverse complement strand
TACACTTATTATCAGACTACCATATACACTTATTATCATACATATACACTTATTATCAGACTACCATATACACTTATTATCATACATATACACTTATTATCAGACTACCATATACACTTATCATACATATACACTTATTATCAGACTACCATATACACTTATTATCATACATATACACTTATCATACTTACATATACACTTAATCTTATAAATGACCCTAAATTTGCAAACCCTTAGATTTCCAATTCAAACACTGTGTTTTGATGGACAGGCTATTTCAGAGACAACCAGGAAAAATCATTTAACCTTGCAGATATTCACTGTTGAGTCAGCAGACAGCATTTTGAGGACAGTGCTGATTCTGTAGGTTATAAATGGTGATGCCGTTGTACTTTTTCAAAAAAGCATCCACACTTGTGTTGTATTTAATTATTTAAGATGTATAATCTTTACTGCATGTCCATTTACAAAACCAGTGTTACAAAATTATCCTATCTATAATCTCCTAAAAAGTGTTTACAAGTAACACCTTCACCATGGGCTTTTCCCCTAGTTTTTTGGGTAATTTCAGAGCAAAGTCTATTCAGTATATTAAAATCGCTGTAGTTGTTGTTTTGTTGTTTTTGGTATGTACATTTCACATTGATTATTAAACTGCCACTGGAAAGCAAATCAAAGTAAAGAATTAGAGTGGGTTATAGTTGGAGGTGTGGGCGTGGGTGTGGGTGGGCATGTGTGGGTGTAGGTGTAGGTGTGGGTGTGGGTGGGCATGTGTGGGTGTAGGTGTAGGTGTGGGTGTGGGTGGGCATGTGTGGGTGTAGGTGTGGGTGTAGGTGTAGGTGTGGGTGTAGGTGTGGGTGTGGGTGTGGGTGTAGGTGTAGGTGTGGGTGTAGGTGTGGGTGTGGGTGTAGGTGTGTAGACACCTGTTAACGTCTTCAGTTGTGTTTAAAGCAACAGCAACACAGGAAAAGTCAAGCTGCTCAGAGTGTTTTAAAAGATCTGCAAACAATTCCATTTTATGAACTGCCCCAAACATACAAGAGGTGGATGTTTTGGTACAATTCGAGCGGTTTTAACAAAGCAATTGCATATTACAGTACTGTGAAGTCTCTCGTCTCTCTGCTCCTCGTGTTGAGGTGAAGGAGTGTTATTTTGTAAATATAATTTTGCTTCACACTGAAAAAGCTGTGAGCTCCTCTCTGAGTCATTCAGGCTGAAATCACCACAGCAACCCACCGCCACCCTTGATTACAGCCACCCAAGGCAACTAGCAAACATATTAAATGTAAACAGTATATATACTGTACCAAAATAAATCAGCACATTGTTATCACAGAACATGCAGGCTTAGAGAGATCTTCGCGTGTCTGTTACTGGGACAGTGGTAGCTCACTGGTTCAAGCCCCACCTCTGCCAAGTTGCCACTGTGGGGTTCCTGAGCAAGGCCCTTAACTCTCAACTGCTCAAGATGTATCCAGTCACAATTGTAAGTTGCTTTGGATAAAAGCGTCAGCTAAATGTCATAAATGTAAAATGTAAATGTTACTCTAGTGTAAAAGACTAACCTGTCATTTGTAATGGCAGACATGTTGAGTGTTTATTTAGTATTCAGGCTACATGCAATCAGTAGGAGTATTTTTACAGAATTTCAAGTCATTTGAATTCTCTTGATGACTTTGCTTTTCTGATTTCTGTGTTTTCTGATTTCTGTAATATGCTTGTCTTTACATTTCTTTTCAGTTTTATATTATTTTTTTCTTTAGTCATTTTTAGTTTGTTCCATTATCCTGTTGGTAGAGTCTTACATCTTCTTGATACAGATTAACCTGGAGAATTACTACACAAGGCCAACCGTACTCATCTCTGAGCCTCACTTACTGTGCAGATGCAAGTGCTGCTTTTCATTTCATTTTCATACAGTCTTTCCTTTTCCAAACTGTAGTTTGGTATTTAAGCACAAACCCCTGTACCATAAGGCATTTTTCATAATTTATCCATAATGCAATGGGGTTGTTGTTGTTTTCTCCAGTCTAAGTAGAATTTACATATTCCCCTGAGGTCTTGCAGGCATCCAACTTGAAGACACTCCACCAGCAGCCAGTCTGCATTTTTAACAGCCTCAATAATTGTACCCTGGCAGTTTTAACAAAATATTCACATTATAAGGGCTCAAAGTTATTTAAAAGATTTGGCATAGAGCAAAACTAAAGCTGTGAATCAGAGCAGGTAATTCTGAGTTTATTTATGTCCCACCTCACCTCTCCTCTTCCGGGATGCCCTCACTCTAAGCCCCAACACAGTGCTTTATACACACGATCAATTATTTAGCATGCAGTTTGCACAAGCACTACCTCCTGCCTCATGCATGGAGGGGCTGGTTCTGCCCAGGGCATCCTGCAAATGCACCCCCCCCCCCCCACCATCACCACCATGAGAAACATTCTAGAAAATTCTGCCAATAAAATGTTCCATTTCACTGCTAATTACAGCAGGAAAGCCACACTGTGATTGACTGAGTACATACTGCGCTGTGAACAACACCTCCCCTCTCCCACCAGTAGTCTGTTGAGGGAGGTGCGATATGCAAGCAAGTTCTGTACTGCAGTACATACAGAAAGACCCTCCATGAATGCCAGACAATTTCAGCTAGATTCTTTTTAAAAAAAGAAAAAAAATAATAAAATAGAGGCGTTGGTGGGGACAATGGGGGGGGGGGGTGTCATGAGGAACACAGCAGATAGTGATGTATGAGCTGGCAGAATATGAAAACACAGTTTATAAAGCAGTTTATATAGGAGAATGGGGTGATATTTCAATATGTAATCGCTGCCTGTCACAGAATTTCACTGTTGCATGTGCACATCTGTCTCGTTCTCTTCCAGATGTGGAGAGAGAGAGAGAAAACCCTGATGCACTGGTCAGATGTAGAGAGAGAGAAAACCCTGATGCACTGGTCAGATGTAGAGAGAGAGTAAACCCTGATGCACTGGTCAGATGTAGAGAGAGAGTAAACCCTGATGCACTGGTCAGATGTAGAGAGTAAACCCTGACGTGTCCCACACCCTGAACCTGATGCCACCAGCATGCTGCTGTATTTCACATGCTGTTTGATGAATGCACGTAACTGGTAATTATGATAATGTAATCTTTCTCTCTTGTATGGTATCATGGCCTATAGCCTGTACAGTCTATATTTGACTATTTATCTAATCCAGCAATAATATAAATGGAAATGTTGTATTTATAGTTTATAACACTTTATAACACTGACACAGTCGTGCTGATGTTACTAAACTTTGATTATTTAAGGAAAAACATTTAGCATTTGACTCTTGCTCAACACGTCAGAGAGCTTTTTTTAAGACAAACTCTTTACATGAATCACAGGATTCCCCTTAAAGAGGAAACCCTCAGTGTTCTGCTGATGGAACATGACAAGGTCTGATCGTGTGGAGACAGTGAGAAGGCTTCAACCTTTCTTCAACCTTCCTTTAAACTTTCATTACTGTTTCATGAACATGGGTCCTTTAAAAAATACATGACCCAGAAGACCTGGCCAAGCAGGCGTCTGTAAATCCAGTCACGGGTCTCCAAAGTTTCCAATTTTCCTCTTGGAATCAAACTTACCACATGTTGTGGAAAACACTTGAGCTAAATTAGGATCAGGCTGCCGTTCGACTCATAATCTCGACACAATGTTTTGAACCATTTGTATGGGTAGATCTGAGTTGCAGATGTTGTGATTTGGTATGTCAAAAAAGCACTTGCTTTTCATACGCTCTGAGCCAAAACTCCTGTCCTTCTTAATCATGATCCACAAACTCTATTTGAAAGTGACCTTGACTCACAGCTGTCTTCACGGCAGCTGTCTCCACGGCAGCTGTCTCCACGGTAGCGGAGAGCCTCCGGTTTCATGTGTCTGTCATATGGACCTGCTGCTGCTGGGTTACACCAGCGAGCAGTTCACGTGATCACAGACAAGCCACCCAGGAGCCACTGGCGAAGGCTGGAAACGCAGTCATGTTTCAGGCACATCTAAAGGTTACTGTGGCGACGGCATATCAACACAGGAAGTTCTGTGGGGCTGTACCTCTGAGGCCTGACAGAGTGAAGGCTACTGGGTGAAGAGAGAAATAACAATAACAACAATGTAAGTGTGCATAGGGCATTGGGAATTATTGGGAATGATTGGGAATGATTATTGGAGATGATTGGAGATGATTGGAGATGATTGGGAATGATTGGAATTGGGAAAATCAAAAGTATTAAGGACAAATTCTGGCACTTCAGTATGGAAATAAATGTTTTCTTTTTTCTGTAAATAGAGCCATAGCTCAGTTGTTAAGGTGGGAAAAGGCAACAACAGAAATATCAGCTGGTCTGAGAAGGGGAACAACCCCTGTACTCATGAAACAACTTTGAACGGTTCATCTCTTGGTATATCATTAACTATAATAGCTGCCAGATGGATAGTAAATCAACAAGAAATTAATGTCCATTATCTCACTGTCACATATGGAACACTGGACCTTGTACCCACAGCTCATCTGCTCTCTCGTGAATTCTTTGGGTTTGGGTTCACTGCCTCGTGTTGCGTGTGGAGGGACACAAACTCTCTCTTTGTTTACTCTCTATTTCCTTGTACATGTGCATCTTCTTCCCAGTTTGTTGTTCTTCCCATGATGTGTGTGCTGATGTAGAGGACAGGAAGTAGGAAGTGGTTCGACACAAGTTTGCCTCGTTTTGCAGGAAGACAGGACTGAGTTGGAAGGTCACAGCAAGAAGACGATGATCAGACTAAAACAATGTATAAGACCTGTCATGAAATACTGTAATACTCATGAAATACTGTAATACTCACTTCAACAACATTAGCATCAGGGAGTAAACAGCAGGTGAAACCAAACCACACAGACAACACAATAATTCACTAAAGCCACTAAGTGTTACTGATGTTAGTTTCATTCTGCCTGGGGGTAGAAACGGTCTCTGAACTGTTTTGGGAGCATCTTAATAAAACACAAACAAATCCAGACACCTGAATGGAGGTGTGAGAACAGTACCCTGATTGGTTAACAGGGACACCTGTACTAGTAACTGGTCTTGGTTTGGACCTTCCTAGATACCAGATGAGCTGCTGTGTGCTTTTCTTGGCTTTTGAGACAATGCATTTGCCCCTCAGAACTGCCCCACAGAACTGCCCCACACCTCAGTTCCTTCACTTATAGTAGTACAGCAAAGGGTAACAAGGGCTGCAGTTCTGCTGCTGCATCTCCAGAGCTCCCAGTTTAAATAACACATACCTGTTTCACCACTGGCTGTTTTCTAATTAACAATATGTTTCCATGTTTTTCCTCTCCTGTGTTTCATGTTAACCACTTGTTCTGCAGTAGCCTGTCTGCTGGGTTTAGAGGATACGACCCTCCTGGACACGCCTCCTGAGGGAGGGAAGATGAATATAAATACTGAAATGACTTTAGCATTGTGGCAAACTCAGGTAATGCCTCTGTCATGTAATGGAGAACCATGTGTCCTTGTACGTTTCGGACTATTCGCCATTATCAGTGAGAAGCATCCACACAACATCATCCCGCCCTCACATGATCTCGTAACCTGTGCCCTCTTACTGAGCTAAATTAGCAGAGTAAATAATGAAAATGATTAGAAATGGCTGTAGAAATAACAGTTCACAGCCAGTGTTTGTGAATATTACTTTAAGGCTGTAGTTTTGAATCTGCTATTTTTAAACCTTGTTTTTCTAATCTTTTTTTGTGTGACTTGAGGTGATTAGAAACCAATGTTCCAATCTAATGTAATTACTGTGTATGTTAGTTATGTTAAAGGCCATATCCAGTGCAGAATGAGCGAGAATGCTTTCTCTGACTAGAATTTAATGTTATATATGGGGTAGGTTTCCCTGGGAAACACTCTTGGATAAATTGCATACAGATATTTTTTCTGTGTGTTTGTCTTAAATAGCATTTCCTTCTGGTCGCTAAATTGCTCTTCGACAGACTTTACAAAGGGTTGTATCAGTGACATGTGAATATAATGTGAGACAAATGATGCAGCTATTTACCACAAAACTCCCATGAGTCCTGATAGCACAGCTTCAAAAATAAAGTGCCTGCAAGATAAATGGTGATGGTGGCCAAGGGAATCCCACCCTCACTGAACCAAAACACAGCAGCCATCTTCCTCTGAGGCTACACTGGAAATAGGTCAAGATAGTGTGGTGGAGGTGGGACTTTTTAGGTGTCAGAAAACAACTGCATCATTCTTGTCTTTGCAGTAGGAGTCATTATTCTGACAGAAGTTTCAGTTGATATTTATAATCATCCGGTGGGAGGGAGTTGGTGTAGGGTTGGTGTTTCTCCACCAGAGGACCACTGTATGCATTCAAGCTTTGTCGTTGAGGGTTTTGTTTTTGGTGAAGTAGAAAACTTGGATGGATGGAGCCTAAAACAGAACCCACTGTTTGATTTAATTGGCAAACGGCAGGAATGGAGATCTTCATTCTGGATACAGTCGCTTTTCATGTATGTGGCTGGTGACTCATAGAAATATTTTGATATGACAGCATGAACAATTTTTTTTTTGCAATAGCCTGTGCTGCACTTTCTTTCATTCTTAGATTCACATTTTCTTACTGTCTGCAGATTAAGAGAAAAGTGTGTTGCATTTTTACATTTGCAGAACAATATTACACTAAGAGAAAGACTCAAGAACAATATTACACTAAGAGAAAGACTCAAGAAAAATATTATTCTAAGAGAAAGACTCAAGAACAATATTATTCTAAGAGAAAGACCCATCTATGGCACCATCTGTTTACTCTGAATATTTTTTCTATACGCTTATTAATGATACATACGTTTGTTTGTTTTTTTATAAGAATTTGACTTGCCACTGAAATGAAGTAAAAAGAGTAATTAAATAGGAAACAAAAACAGGACAATATTTCAGGCCAAATAATTTAAATAAAGAGACTGGTGATGTAAATATAATGTAAAAATAACACTTTTATAATATAAAAAATATAAGAAATTTAATCCATTCAAAGGAAAGAAATATTGACTAATACACTTGTGTGATAGAGTGAAAATCAGTGTAAGCTCTACACATATGTGATAAAATTTCATGTAGTATTTAATCAGCACAGTAGTCTATACAGAGCATAATGCCACAGTAATATTATGGTGTCACTGCTGAAAGATTTAACGTCAGTCATTTGTTTCTGAGAAGGGCTACAGTATGAGAGGAGATAAAGGGTTTAGTTGGGTCTTCTGAAATGTGTGGGTGTTTCTTTGCTTACGAACTTCAGTTGTATCAGTAACTTGAAGATATCTGGGCAATTCAGAGACAGGATGGTACACACACACATACACACACACACACACACATTCAGGATGCCTGTTTACTCCCATTTATCCCAGATATTCTACTCTGAAAAAGAGTAACAATAACGGTTCTTGGCAATTGTATGTTTTCTTGATGGGGTTCACTCCTGGTTCTCTAGTTTGGAGAGGCGAGGTTGGACACGTCCTGTTCTCCTGGTTCTCTAGTTTGGAGAGGTGAGGTTGGACACGTCCTGTTCTCCTGGTTCTCTAGTTTGGAGAGGTGAGGCTGGACACGTCCTGCTTGCCTCGTTCTCTCAGCACAATGGAGTGGCTCCTCAGTCACCAGCGTAGCAAACTGGATTAGTTCTGCTGCAGCCTCGAGATTTCCGTCTCTGTAATATCTCCTCCAACAGACGCCTCTTCTTCTGGAGGGGAGAAAGGATCTGAACAGTTTAAAGAACATTTTCCAACAATCAGAACCAATTTCGCCACAAATTTGAAAGGCACTTCAACACCCTGTGTGCTTGACTTGTGATGCAGATGAGTTTCGTGGTTTGAACTACTGCAGTGGGGCAGTTTACCGCCATGTCAGGGGAGCTGGACTGGACGTGGTGGCTGTAATTGCGTGCTTTGCTATGCCGTGCGTTAACGCAGGTACAACAGCTTAATATCCGGCACGTGTCCTGCTGAGAGGATTTATTTCTGCTCTTGTGAGACCTGCTGCAAATTTTACAAAGCTCAGTTGTGCTTGATTAAGAAAAATGTTGTTGCTGTTGTTGATCTCTTAGGTAGATCCTGGCACCACGTAAACACTGTCTGTCTGAATCATTAAGTTAACAGCACTCCCAGTACATGTCCTGTATGGGTTCAGTGTGCTGCTGATAAGAGCGTTGAATTAAAACACTGTAATGAGCTTAGGGACTGGGTTCTGTTTCCTCGCTGTAACCGCAAGCAAATGATGTGTAATAAAATGTATCCCCACCCCGTGATACAGCTACAAATTATCACTACAGTGACTCGATTTGAAGGGGAAAGTGTATTGTCTCTACAAGTGCCAAAGAGTGTTGGGCTTTTGGCAACGGCTCGGGTGTCTACATGCTCAACCATCACTGCTAAATTCCCAGAAGAGAGTGAGGAACCTCTCCAAACCCACCTGTTTTGGTGCTCTTGTGTCTTTGTCATTAATTAGAGTACCCTTGACAAGACAGCCTGCGAAGAGGATTGCTAACTGTTGGACGACTTGCTTCCGAACACACAAGGCGAGTGCTGACAGGGTGTTTATTCCCAGAAGCTCCTGCTCCTCTACGTCTGGGCCTCTGTCAGCACAAATATTATTGCTCCGCTCGAGAAAAATCCACGGGAGACATCGGAGGTCGTTATCGACGGACAGTGGCAACACCCAGCAAGCTGTAGTATTATCGATTAGAACCTGTGTATGCCTACCCTACTGAATTAGTAATAAAGTGATAACATCTGGTGCAGAGTCAATAGTGGCTGGCATTTATGGGCAAACGTCTTGTGAAGTGCAAACAGTGGAATAACCATCCTCAGAGGCACAGCTAATCTCAGCTTTGCCATCTTGACTCGTGACACACACACTGGCATATGATTTATTAATTTATTCTGTCTGTGCTTGTGAGGAAATGACAGTGGTAGTTGAAAACAACTCCAAGAGTGTCTTCGGGGTTCCTCTGGTATTCTCACTGCAACTATGTTTAATTATTAGTGTTGAATTAATTCAGAGCAACTCTGGAGGAAAATCTACATATGAGAACTCATTTAACAAAATTGTAGTGATGGTTATGTGTGTTTCATGCTGAGAAGAGAGCAGGAGTGACCACAAAAACTCCTGTTACTGTTGAATCAGACCTAGGTGAGAATCAGACCCAGGTGAGAATCAGACCCAGGTGAGAATCAGACCTAGGTGAGAATCAGACCAGGTGAGAATCAGACCCAGGTGTGAAGAGAAGCTGCATGCAAGTTTATGCTTCTTCTCACCTCAGTGAGCAGGTAGAGCAAGATGAGCTTGAGTCCAAGGGATCATGGGAAATGTAATACTGATAAATATATGTGAGATACTCTGGATGAGAGAGAGTGCCAAGTGTAATTATTTGAACAATTTATCCAGTTTATCTAACTGACGAATGGCATCTTATTCTGAGCACTATAAACATCTACACTGAGTTTGGTGGTTTATTAGGTATAAATCATACACATTAATAATAATAAATCTGTTACTGTTGCTTCTAACATTAATTAATGTTGTAAAAAAGTTGCACGGTCAGATAAACCTGCGTTTATTTTACATCCTGCTGACCCAAGAATCAAATCTGGTGCATGTAACAAGTTCATCACGGCGTTCTGCATGGTGGCAGCTGTATGGTGGTAGCAGTGTTTCCTCATCACATGTTAGGGGTCCTGATACCCACTAAAGAACATCTAAACATCCTGCTCTGTGAGGTGCCTCTCAGTGTACAGCTGTCTCAAACTTTCAGTGCACATGACCAATAGACTTGTCACTGAGGAGACAGAAAGTTGTTCGCAAAACTAACCCCTAAACCTAACCTCAACCTAAAACCTTATCCTAACCCTAATCTTAACCACAAGCTAAAACCTAATTGTAACGCTCACTCTGGCCCTAAGCCTCACCCTAATGCTAACCAAAGTCCAGTTAACATCCAGATATATAATGTCTATAACAGCTTGTTGAGTTTGCTAAGATGGTATGTATTATACATTTCACATGCGCTGTGACTTCTTAACACCTACAGATATTAACCTGGACACTCCAAATAAACAGAAACAATATCTCATTTACATAGTTAATTAAACGGTCTCTTGATTAATCTGCTGAATGTATTCAGATGCTTCACTACTGATACATCATTAATGTTACTGAGAGTCTGTTGAGTGTTTCTTTAAAGAGAAACACTCAAACACTCAACAGACCCACTCAAATTAAAGTATCGCTGATGTTTGTAGACTCCTGCTTTCCCTAATTGGATTCCCTAGTTGATTTTTAATTGGGTTCCTTAATTGGATTGCTTTCTTGTTAAGAGTATGAGCACGTTACTTTGATAAGGTACTTCTGTGCAGGTTTAAAGTAAATACCTGCAGATTTAACTGCGCCTGAATGAATCACACTGAAACGTCTCAGTGATGCAAAGCTCCAGTTGAGGACACATACAAGCTCCATATGAGCTTCATCTGCATGCTTCTCCCGTCTTAAAAGATGCCTGCACAGGCTCCACAGCTCCTACCTCTGGCTATGGAACTCTTGAATGTATCTTTTAGATAGTCCATTTCAAAGACTACTTCAGAATTCACTGGTGTGAGGTGGGGTGGACTGGGGGCACATGTGTACAGAGAAGAACCTGGCAGCTGGGACAGGGCCTTTTCTTTCTACTCTAGTGTACTCAGTAGAGTAGGGAAAATTAAAATCCAAGACTAAATTTGCCACCAGTATAGGCCTGTGTGCTTCAAGCTGCATCTCTCCACCAGGCTCTATAATAACCCTGTTAATAACTAATCTTATCTCATCACCACCGCAAAGAAACTAAACTTCTGCTCCAAGTAAATGCACCTATTTGTAATGGCCACTCTGGCCAGTCTCTCCACTTTAGGTGACCTTGAACTGTAGCTAAGGCACACCACCCTAAAACTGGAGTTGAACTGTAGCTAAGGCACACCACCCTAAAACTGGAGTTAGCAGCTCTTCCCGTTCAGGGAGGCTGTCTGGAGCGCTTGTGACTTCACACTGTGTGGAGTAGAAGAAAAGGCATTATGTACAGTTAGAGTTGAACCCAAAGGTAGAGTTGAACCCAAAGGTAGAGTTGAACCCAAAGGTAGGCTGCAGTGTGTGCACAGGTCTAACAGCTGTCCACAGAACACACTGACAGTGAAAGCAGATGGAGGTGTGATTCAGATGGAGGTGTGATTCAACTAGAGGTGTGATTCAGATGGAGGTGTGATTCAGATGGAGGTGTGATTCAACTAGAGGTGTGATTCAGATGGAGGTGTGATTCAACTAGAGGTGTGATTCAGATGGAGGTGGTGGAACCACACCTAGGCAGAGCAGAAGTGCAACATAAGTGCTTTTTCCCAACACTGATGGCATCAGATAACAAGCACCTTGAATCTTCAGCATGATCTTAAAACAATGCAGATTACTCAGCACATACAAAATAAACTACTAAATAATAATAATAATAATAATAATAATAATAATAATAATAATGATAGTTGCTTAAATGTTTTCTTTTCATATAAAAGCTAGAAAGAATTTGCTGTGAATCATCAGTACTGATGTTTGTAGATTTTAGGGAATAGGTTGAGGTGCTGCTGTATGACAGTTGGGTGTTGATATTCTAATGGTGTGACACCCTCCTTTAAAAGAGGTTTGAAACTGAAGTAAATAGTAAATCAATCGGTGAAAATGGATAAAAGCTCGTATATGTGTAAAGGTTTTGGAAACATTTTGTCCTTCAGTCTCCAAGGTTACACAGATTATTCATGTTAATGAAAAAAATGACTTGTCATCAGCTTGTCATTGTGTAACATTTTACTATAACTTTGTGGTGGACGTATGTCACCATCAAAATGCTTTATGTACATGACACAGCAGTAAATGATTTGTGGTTAATTGTAATACCCAGTTTTACAAGAAGTTCTGAAATTCACTTTCACAGTCTAGTAGGACAGGCTTTTTTAAACACTGAGTATCTGATTTCTTAGAATTCAGATACTGAATCTTTTTTTTCCACAGATGAGTGGTCAGGCACTGTTTAAAATAGTATTTCAGAATTTTCCTGTGTATACTGCACAGTTGGCTCTCATGGACATTATTTTCGCACAATTCCCTGTACCTAGAAAGATCAGTAAAACCCACTGACTCTAAACACATTCATCAGAGCACCTGACAGGGCAGTGATCCCTTTAAAAAAAACCTGTTTCTCACACCACAGATATTCCTGTAAGATCACTCTATTAAACTACATCAGCAACGAGCCTTGACAGAGGCAGAGTCACGAAATGAAGAAAAAAAAAAAAATTCAGGCTAAAAGTGAGTCTTAAATCCCCTGCATGACTCTTAAAGGGGCCACGTTTTATTTCCATGTGTCTTTGGCGGGGCATCTTCAAGTATGACTCATCAGACATCTAAATCTATTTTGGTCTGGTTTTCTTAAGAGTAGCTTGTAGTCTTGTACTCCCTTATCCCCAACTCTGTTCCAGAATATTAAACTCAGAATATTGAATTAGTTTATCTTGCAGTGCTGCATACTGATGGTTACAGAAAACCCTGATGGCCTTTTCTATGGGTTTATCACTTACAGGAGATCACAGAACATGTTTTATCTTTTCAGACACCCTTCGATCTTAACTGTGCGTAAGGTTTCCAGCGAGATCATCTTTCCACAAAAGCATCCCAGTGTTGTTCACATGACAAACATGTAAACGGATCCAATTAAGATTTACACACTGAGCATATGACCTTTTCTTCTAATGGACTCTTTAAGTGTAAATCATGCACACAGCGAATCATGTGATCTCCTAGTGAATTGGTGTGAATGCTTCCAGGTAAATCTAATTCTCTACAGTTAGTGGCAATAACAGTAAGCACTAATAGGGAAATGTTCTAGGCTACTTTTTTGTCCCCCTACATGGTATTTATATATATATATATAAATACCATGTAGTATTGCCCTTGGAACCTTGGAAACTTAAACAAAACAACATTTTTTGTACAGTCAACTTTGGTGGTCATTATGAAACTAATACAACTGACTTTTATAAACTAGTCTTGGTTATCTGCAGGTGTGCAGGTCTTATACTGGACTTCCACACCCTGCCAGAATGAACAAAACAAAGATAATAAAACAGAAGAGTAGCAAAGGGTAGCCCAAGGAGAGCTGCAGATACCGACCTTGTTCATCACGTCACACTGAGGCCAAATTGCTGCACTTCACAATTCAGTGGAGAGAAAAAATCCTTTGGCCAAGAAGAACCTCTTTACAGCTTTGGCAGCCCCTACCCCTGGCTTACACACACCCACGTGCGTGTGCGCACACACACACACACACACACACACACACACACACAGACACACAAACAATGCCCTTGTACAAAAACATTCACACATGCCCCATCTTGCCAAGAAAGAGTACGTGCTGGACACACCAGGGACTGAGGGATGGTCCAACACTCTTGACTTGACACAGTGACTGTCTACAAAAACACAGCTCCAAACACAAAAGGACTAGAAAAACACAACAAAACAAAAGCCCAGAATGTGACTGCCAGATGCAGTAATTGAGCTTATTCCCACTCTGAACAGGGATTTGTTAGAGAAAACCAGTGGGTCTGAGAGGGCTGGTTAATATAAGACAGGTAATTTCAGACCCACCTCATGTAATCAAACACCGAGGACCAGTAGGTGCAACAGAGGGTTTCAGGAAACATCTCGGCATGGGTGCATGGGCCCCTGATGGACTGTGGTGAACTGTGGTGGGCTGTGGTAATTTATGAAATATGGTTTTCATGAATCTTCTTTGCCATATTTTTAGAATTCCACCATCTCTATGAATTTAGTTAACAAAAGGTTTAAATGTGGGGTTTTTCCAGGGATGTGGGGTTTTCTAGGGATGTGGGGTTGTTCCTCACTTTATGAACAGCAGTGTCCAGGTGGCTTTGCACATGTTACAGTCTGAGCTTAGTTTGTATTCACAGTCAAATCAAATGATGTCCTTGTGTTGTGTGTGCTGTTCAAAACAACGTTCTTCCTTCACTTACAACCTGCTTAGAGCTTAAAAGGGAAATGTGTAACTGATAAAAAGCCCTGTGGTTTGTTGCAAGTCAGTGCATATGAAACTGGAACTGCTGTAGTCTTTGAAATACAGTGTTATATAGCATTTAGCTTATGGCTAAAATAAGCTACAAAATGCTAGGCATGAAGTAAATGACATTTTTGATTGGATTCTAGGTTGACATTTTCTATTTTTTATATTTAAATTTAAAAGGATAATTTAAAACATTGATAGCTTGGAAAACTTCTACAGGGACGTGTGATATTTTCACAAACTGATCATTTGGCATGTCAGAAAAAATATAAATCTGATTTTTACTGTGAAGCTACAAGGTCAGCCAATGATGTATGAGGACAGTGTATTCCTCTGAACCTCTGTATGAGGTCAGTGTATTTCTCTGAACCTCTGTATGAGGTCAGTGTATTTCTCTGAACCTCTGTATGAGGTCAGTATTTGACTCTGAACTTCTGTATGAGGTCAGTGTTTTTACTGTGCATAAGGTCTGTGATTTTACTGTGAAACTGTATAAGGTCACTATTTTACTGTGAAGCTCTGAGGTCAGTGGTTTTACTTTAAAACTGTGTATAAGGTCAGTGATGTCAGTGTTTGTACTGTAATTCGGAATGTTTACTTTGATGTTTCCAAACCTTCTCTCTGTTATCAGGGGAAGCATTTAACTTCCTACTGCCATATTTCTTATATCGTATCACAATGCACTGTAAGGATGAGTTGAAACAAACATAGCCAGACACCCATTCTAAGAGATCTGAGACGAACCTAAAGATTTCTTCTCCTCAGGAGGACGTGGCTGTTCTTCATAGCGCTCAGGGCTCAGTAGAACAGCTCTGCCAGCTGACAACCAGAGTGGGGGTTCAGAAATTCAGAGCAGCTGAGAGGGCAGGTACTGCAGGCAAGCTGACCCAGACATGACCGACTGCTGTGTTCTCCTGAGTCTTTCTGATGGATGAGTGTAAAAAACTTTAAAGGAGGTACTGTCGCTCTAGTTTCTGCTGAAAAAAACATGAATTAAGGCAATATAATGTGTGCAGCTGTTCTGTTTTTAGAGGTACTGAACAGACGGTGTAGAGACCCACAGTGTGAATGCAGGCAAGGGTGCAGGTGTGTGCTGTTTAAAACAGAAGGGAGAGAAGAGGACGTCAGAGTGGAAGAGCTCACGATGCTCCTCGTCACTGTGGTGCTTCTAGGATAGGAGCTGTGTTCAAATTTCAGAAAGATAGCAAAAAAGAGAGATAGCTGCCCAGACCAGGAGCAGCTTCCCCAGATGAAGGCTTCACACTCCCCTGCCTCAGTCCACGGGAAACCCCAGTAGTGTGATCAAGGGGTTACAGTGTGTTCAAAATGATCCATAAACTCAGTGACTCCAGTCAATTTACCCTATTAGAAACTGTCTGTATGTGCTGGTTTGTGTCACACAACCTGCCAGCATCTAAGGTAAGGTAATGTCACCTGCTGTGTTCTCCTGCTATGTTCTCCTACTAAGTTCTCCTGACTTTTCTGATAGCATGCCTGAGAGAGAAATCTTCCCATCTTAAGTGGCTTTTTAAAAAGGTGACAAATATGGCCATAGCTCTCATATTCTGAGCAATTTTCAGCAATTTATGCTGAAAAAAGTTTTATTTATAGTTTTATTTATGCTGAATTAAATGGCAGAGAGGGCACTGCTGAAATCTTTAACTGTAAACGACAGAATAAACTGCACATGAATCTTCCATCTGAATGCCCTGTATAATTGACTAATGATACCATCACTGATCACTAATTAGCACAGTAATAGGTGGAGAACCAGGCAGAGTTGGACTATCTAAGAAGAGTACAGATGTACTGTGTATATTTATTAAGATTTATTCTGTTAATAAAAATGGAATACATCATACTATATTTTTATTTGACTATTAAATTACCACTGAAGCTACTGGATGACATCATTTAACATCTGTTTTGATGCAGACTTTGGTCTTTTAGTACATTAA
The DNA here is from genome assembly GCA_025802075.1 of Tenebrosternarchus preto. Lineage (NCBI taxonomy): Eukaryota > Metazoa > Chordata > Actinopteri > Gymnotiformes > Apteronotidae > Tenebrosternarchus > Tenebrosternarchus preto. The sequence continues at coordinate 27,822,720 of JAOYMR010000017.1, read as the reverse complement.
AGCACCTTCAGTTAAACGTCTATTTTTGGTTGGGACATTTAGAACATTTTAGGAGTAGCAACATCAAATGATGCTGTCTTTTGAGAGTTCGAAAACAGGGACAGTTACTATTAATACTGAAGTCTGAAAAGTTAAAACTTCCAAAAGTGTCCTTGTGACTACCCTTGGTTTTAAACACAAAGGACACTGTTTTCTGACCACATTTTCCACAGAACACTTATGGTGCAACAAATTGTGTTTTAATATGAGCAGGTATGCATGGCCTGAAATCCACTTCAAGAATGGAACACAAACACATGATCAATATACTGAATGTAACGATGTACCTGTTTCTGAATGCACGTCCAGTATGCCACTGTGAAATAGTTATAAATGACCTATCATTGTTGCCATGATACTAATCAAGTTTGACTCGCCATGGTCCCAGGTAACCCCCAATGAGATCCAATTCATCCCCTGCTTCATAAAGCATGAAATTGTCTTCTTTTTTTCACCAAACCATAAAATTTGGCATGAGTTTTACCCTTGAGCTGGGGAGACAGTAGGATAGTAGGAAAGACCCATAAATCATCTCTATCACTCACCCTGTGAGGAAAGAATAACCATTCTCTTTCTCTCTCTTTTTAGGCAGATCAGACCCCAGTTAAAAAAATACCTTTGCACAGCTCGTTGGCCCAGTACTAGCTTGCCAAGAGCCAAAGAGGCCATTGATATATCTGGTGTTTTACAAGCTATATTATCCTTTTGAAACTCAATGAGAATACAGCTTCTGTTTCACCCTGATGCCTGGTGGTTCTTCTGAAGAGCTGTAAAAAAAAATTAAAAATACAGAATTTACACTGACCAGAAGAAACAGAGCTTTCATCTGCATATAACTGATCAGACACTGGACTGCAAGGCTCTTAAAATAAATGTAATGATGCCAATATGCAGAATTTGGTAAAGTTATGGCTCTATAAACAATAGGAAAACTATAGCTTTAATTTAGATGTTAAAAGTTGTGTGATATGGTGAAAAAGACTTCAAATGGTTATAACAGCTCAGAGACTGTACTGTAGCCGAATCAGTGCACTCTGTATTTCAAACATCATTATGGAACAACCTGTGACATCATTACGGAACAACCTGTGATGTCATCATAGAACAACCTGTGTCATCTTTATGGAACAAACTCTTTCATACATGCAACAAAGACATGCAACATGTTTTGATTTCAATTTACACCATATTTTTTTTAGCTTAATAATATTACAAATATCTGAGACGTGTGAATATGACCTCAGATTAGTTTATGATCATGTCATTTGGCAGATGATATAATGTTAGAACAATGGAGCTCTGTATGACAGTGTCTTTACTGTGTGGCTTTGTTGATAAACAGCTATTATTAGATAACAGTAATTTTAAATAACATTGTAAGCAAAACTTGAACTGTATTACATGAACCTGATTCATGTTTTGTGTTTTTACTTCCTTGCTGGGTTAAGGGTTGGGAATATTGTTAGGGTTAGGGTTAAAGTTAGGGTTGGAGAATGGGGAATTTATAAATAGTATGGGGTGTAGAGATATTCAAAACTGAAGTGAAGTACACAGTGTTTCCAGAGAAAGAGGACATTCTGGACAGAGGTCCTTCATCAGCTGTGCAAGCATGTCCTGTCTTTCTGGAACTCTGTGTACTCCACTACAATTCTCTCTCTCTCTTTATATATGTATATTTAAACAAGATGTTTCAGCAGACAGAAGTTCATCAGTTCATCATCAGCTGTGCAATATATATATATATATATATATATATATGCAATTATTTATTACTTTATATATAAATATTTCCCCTCTTGCCCTTTTCTCATTCAAACTCAGGTTCTCTACCAGAG
>JAOYMR010000017.1:27803630-27815163 GCA_025802075.1 Tenebrosternarchus preto | reverse complement strand
GGGAGAAGCTGAAGCGGTGATGTATTAATAACACAACCAACCACTCGCGCATAAGGGAGAAGCTGAAGCGGTGATGTCTGATCTTGACGTGAGGCATCTCACACCTTTACAACTAACCTTTTTTTTTGTATTAATAACAAAGCATATGGTCAAGTACCTGTAATGATTTATGAATTGTTGCAATATTGTGAACTTATTCTATCTGAAGGTTTGTAGGTACTCCTGCTCACATGCACTCTCATGCACAGATGCTTTGGAAAAAGTCGCATGTTGTCTCAAGAGGCTCAGTGGCATCTGGAACGCTCTAACCAGCACCTTTATACTGTGTGCCAGTGCTCTGTTAATTACCAGCTGTGGAAAAGAAAGAGAAGACTGTTCCCCGAACCGCTGTCTTTGAGGCCAAACATCTCACCTTCCATCACAGAATGATAAAAACCTTGGGAGTCTTCAGGAGCTCTTACCTTAATATCAGTGGACCAGAAATATCCCTTTACTAAAGGCCCAGAGCTCCAAGCCTTATTCCAAGTGTTTTGTCATTAATCCTATGCGATCCAATATTTCATCATGTTTCTGATTCAAAACCTGTTACTCTCCTGCTTTGAGGAGTGGCTTATTTGATGAACATATTGATTCTTTGTCCTAGGATAAGACTGTCTGTTTGAACAAGTCTTGTTGATGATCTGCAGATTTTTGGATTTCTTAAGACTTTCTTTTATTTTTTTTTATTTCAGCATCCCCACTAGCATAACAAGTTGTTAGTGCTGAAGCTATATCCTTTTGAAAGACAAGTCTTCTTTGAAGAGTTCTCTTTTTTTGAGACAGGAGGCGAGTCTGTGCTGCAGTCATTTACTGAAAGTTTCAGAACAGCAGGGAGAACGTGGACCCTAAAGACTGTCCACAGTGTGAACCTGGACTCAGGGTTTCCCATTAATATTCATGAATTACAGGATACAACAGATGCCCTATTGAATCATGCCAGTGTGAGGACCTCATTAAAAAGACCGCATAAGAATTTAATCAAACAAATTCAAATATGATCAAGTTAGAGGTTTCCGCGAGTTTGAACCTTCTAAATCACGTTTTCATATGAAATCATTGTGAGATCATGGTATAGAATTAGAATGTGGTTCTACTGTAAGACAGACGAGACACTTTTCATAAACCCCTTATATAGTTCCAACCCTGGGATCATATCTGGATCTTGTAAATCTCTTTTTTGTACAACACTGTCTCAGATACGTTTTGTGATTTGGTGAGTGAGAGTACATGGACTGTTAGAATGAGAACAAGCCTGTCGTACAGAACATACACACAACTGATATGACCTCATAGCCATTAATACAGAATATTTAAAAGGAAAAGTTTGGTTTGGTGGAAAAGATGTTTTTTGTTGTGGTTTTGTAGTAAAGTTAACTCTTTGTTTAAATACATGAATAGCATTGATCAGTTGACACAAATTAATAGCACCAGGTTACAGTTGCATTCAAACAAATTATGCCATTTTCATTTATAACATTTTAGAGAAAACTAGCATCCTGGTGTTACGTTTTCCATCTGAGAAATGTTGAGGCGATCGTTAGGTAGGAAGGTGATCTCCTCCTGCAGTGCAGATCATTTTGCCTTTGAAATCCTCATTTCTTTGTTCTCTTTCCCTTCAGCGTTCCCAGTTTCCCCTGTGTTTACTTTAGAGCTTCTCTAATCACAGACACTGATAATTCTGCACGTTCATGACATAGTTACATGAACAGTAGTAACAAGTCTTTTCTCCTCTTCCTTTCCTTCCATAAAGAAACAAGAAACTTCCATGTGTGGATCCAAAATTCCAGACTGACAAAAAGCTGATAGTCTTGTCCTGAATGATCTGTTTAACCAACCCGATACCTGCAGCGATTGAATTGATCCAATGTCCTGAGGTTTACGTGTAGAAAAAGGCCTCTGACCAGTATTTAAGCTCTAGCAAACATGATAACCATTAAAAGCGCATGCCTGACCAATCAGCTAACGCTGCTCCTACAGAATGGGAATAGAGTCCGACTGGTATTATGCAGATGAGATCACGCTAACTTGTGGCCATCAGGTTCCATTTGTTATTAGCTGCGTTTGGGGGTTTTAGGTGCTGTATTCATCTCACACCTCACAGCTCGTATCTCTAGATAGCGTTAGTTAATGGGAACGAAGACACTAGAAACCCCCCAGCCAATTAATTACTCAGCCTTCCACATGAGACATTGCGGTAAGGGGGAGGAGCTGAGGGTGAAATCCCTCAGCTGAGGGCAATATATTTCCAGAACAGCAATGTCAGCACAGAGGCTAATACACTGCGACAAGTGCGAGTGATTAATGATGTCTGAAAGACTACTGCAGATACTTAACAAGGGGCAATATTTTTGATGAAGGTGCATTACATTGCATTTTTTAAATGGTTACAAATACCACAGCTGCTCTTGACCTCTTGAACTGTTTTAGGAGTAAGGGCTCCTAGTATATGTCATTTTAATGTGTTTGTATAGCTTTTATGGTGGGATGTATTTAGGAAAACATGAATTTTTAGTCAGGAAATATATATTTTGCTTATAAAGCTTTCATTAGTAATAAAAGAGTAATGACAGCCATTTCTGAATTGAAATGTAAATGGAATTATTAAACCAATAGAAACCATTTATAGCCAACTAACCTTAACACCCAGTGTATATATTTATCTGACTGACTTGCTGTCAGATCTGTGGAACATTGAAAATGTTAAGTAGTGTCCTACAGTGGTCTGTATTGTCCTGTCATATCTGGAGTACTGATCAGAGACCACAGTGGTCGAGGCAGAGGGAACGTCTGTGTTGATGTCCTTCATTGGATTCCAGCAGCAGGTGGTGCTTCCAACAGCAGGTGGGGTTTAACCTAAGCAGGGCCGTTGGTGGGTCTGGCATCCACTGGTAAAGTTGCGTTGAAGCTGAGCATCTAAACGCTGCTCGCAGTGCCGGGAACTGCAGCATTTGTGGAGAAACCCCTCTTCAATCAGCCCTCGTGCAGATTCTGATTAATTGCTTTAGCAGCCTCACAAGAAAGCAGTGCCAAGATCCTCCTTGCCATATGTAGCATGACTCTCCCCTGCTCCCATAGTAACCGCATCCGCAGAGCATCCACTGCAACATTATTTTTTATGACACAATATTATGACATACTAACATGGAATTATATGTGATTTCTGTATGGGGTTATTTATGGCTTATATAAAACTGCATTAATCCATAATACACATTTTATATATTTTGAAGTCTCTCTCTCTCTCTCTCTCTCTCTCTCTCTCTCTCTGTATATATATATATATATATATATATATGTATGCGTGTGTGTGTGCACGTGTGTGTGTGTGTGCGTGCGTCAGGGTTCCTATGTTCCGGCCCTGGTTTTCCCTCCTTTCCGTATTCTCTTCCAGGTTTTGAATTTATTTCTTGTTTCTCTCACCTGTTCCTTGTTTCCTGTTCATTGTTTTTGCTATTTAAGTTTCCTTAGATTTCTCTTTAATTGCTGGCTGTTGATCTGGAGTGAATTTATGTTTGCTGCTCAGTTTTGTGTTCTTTCCTCTAGGTTTTGTGTCGTGTTTCTCTGTTCCCCTGTTTACAGTCCTTCTGTTGATCCCTCTCTGCTGGAATTCCTGGTTCTCTGCTGGAATTCCTGGTTCTCTGTCTGGTATTCCTGGTTCTCTGCTGGTATTCCTGGTTCTCTGCTGGTATTCCTGGTTCTCTGTCTGGTATTCCTGGTTCTCTGCTGGTATTCCTGGTTCTCTGTCTGGTCTGTCACATTTGCTTCCTTTGTTCTGGTTGATGCTGATGTATCTAGTTGTGTTCCATCTTGGATCGTTTTTTTCATTCTGTGTCCTTTGTCTAGTCATGTTATGCGTTTAATTGTTTGTCTCTTATAGGTCCTCATGTTATCCTTGGTTCTGCTCAATGATGTGTTTAGAGTATGTCTGGACCACTACACTAGTTTAGTCTAGGTAAGCCTTCATGTTTATGTGAACACCCTGTTCCCTTGTAGTTTTTGTGTGTATAGTATGTCCTTGTGTTTCTCGTGTGTATGGCTGCTGTTATCCTGTTAGTGTTCCCTTTCTCTGACATTTGTCCATTTAAACCTCTATTTATCCCTGTTTATGGTGTCCCAGTGCCTCTACATTTAACCCAACCACTCAAATGTTACAAAATGTCTGTCTATGAGAGAGTGAAGAAACAATTGGCCCATATCAGTTTGAATAAACCGCCTCAGTCTTTCATGTGCTCATACAAGTGCCCTGTGGGACTACGTTAAAGATGCATTAAGTCAGTTATCTATATTTAATGCATGAGATGAGCTGGAAGGAACTGACATGTTTACAGTGGATATATTGACAGTAGCCATTTCTGTGAGTCTCTTTTTGTCTCTGGGCATGGTAGAAGTAGTCTTAATTAAATAGGGTCATTTACTTTCTTCAGGATGCTAACGTGCTGTCAGTACTAATTAATATACATTAAAGTACGCCTGTCCAAATCTGCCTGTGGAGATTTACGCAACTTAAGCAGTGTTTTTCACTCAGACATTCTTGAAGAACATGGATATCAGGAGTTTTGGAGTTGGTGCTAAAATTAAGATTAGATTAAAATGATTATTCCCTGTAAAATGGGATATTGCCAGAACAGGGATTAACTGAATCGCTATGCCAACAGTGATTCAGCCCTTACAGAACACTCTGTCTGTGAGAAAAACACTGGAAATGGTTATTTTCACACTTGCTGTTTTTCATTTACAACGTTCTTAACGGAAACATAATGTTACTGTTAAAGCCCTTCAAAATATGAACCCCCCCTCCCCCCCCCAAGGATATTTCCTGGATCTCGGTCGACTGATCTGGGATCTGTCGAACATGCATCACTTTTCATAGTATGTCCAGCATTTTGCTTGTCATGTTCTTTCAAAGGAGATTTGGCACATTGAAGTCCGTGTTTATTTTCCTGCATGCAGATTTACATTTGAAAACCCGCTACATGCAGGAATGTGTGTGTGTGTGTGTGTTTCTCTCACAAGTGTAGCACATGGCAGGCATGTCTGGTGGGTAGTGCACATTAAGCTCAGACTGCAGGCTTGTGTGCACTGACACTGAGTAAATGTGGGATTCCTCTCATCCATGTGACTCCCTGTCCCAACCTCCCACCTCCGCTTCATCATTTCTCAGCCTCACTTTATACTCCAAGGCCTCAAAGCACAGCTCCAACTGCACTTAAACATTTAATATATATATATAATTTCACCTAGAACAGATATTATAATGCACCGATACAGTACCATGAACAACACTGGTACCCTGAGGACACACTGATGGAGATGTAATGAATCTCAGTTTGGGTTGAATGATCTTCTCTAGATAAGGAGTAGATGTTTTCTAAGGGTGACAAGGCACATTAATCAGTAGAATTCTTCATTGTACCCTCATTAAGCCAAACTGTCAGTGGTAGGTGATTGGGGGTTGGGGGGGGGTGGTTAGATTTCTGCTACGTCACCTTTACATGTGAAGGAGGAGGGATTGAAGCCATTCATAAACTCTGTGGGGGGGCCCTCATTGGGAAATTAGGTTGCTTCTTACAGGTGACTATTAACATGTCTGGCTATAATGAGAACTGATGCTCTACATTGAGTCTATCCATTTAGGCCACAGTCAGGCCCGAGGCAATTGACTGACAGCTCTGCCCACCAATCTCAGAACTCGTACAGCCCCCTGCCTGGTATGGCCATGAGGGAGCCATTTAATTGTGTTGCAATGAAACTACCCAGCTGGACGTCCATTAGTTGTAAACATAGCAGCACTCGTCCTGGTGGTGTCAATCTGGGGCCAGTCAGTCACCTGATAAGTCTGACTCTGCTCAAGACACACGATGTCTCCCTCACCACTTTGCAGGCCATTGCCTGATGCTGAGACCAGTGATGTAGAAAATTACTTTCATGAGGAGATTCCATTAAAATAGTACACAAACCACAAATAAGAAATTATCAACATAATGAGGAAGCGTCTGGGAGAAAAACGTTGATGGTTTACACTATGACAAAACAAGGTTAGCTCACTGGAAGGTTTGCACTGTCCTTGTCAGAGTGGTGATTCCACAGGGCATGTAGCTCCTGTAGCAATACATGTATGATTAATTCCAAAGAGAATTCCAATCCATGTATGATTAATTCCAAAGAGAAACTCTTTTTTGTTAGCTTATTTGTTTTGTTTGTTTGAATATGTCACTATACAACCTTCTGAAACACCCCTGGTTCTGGATGGGGTTGATTTAAGTACAAGTGTCTGGATATAACAATGGAATCATGACAACAGTTTTGTCTTCTGAATGGTTTCGTGAGATTTAGATCTGAACCCTGAAGAGTCTCTCCAGAATCCAGTGTATCATTCAAAACAGCATGATGCACTAAACATAATGTGCACAGGCTAAGAAAACTGTAAACTGCTACAGTTCATAAATTTCTTACAGCATTAACCTTGGGATCGAGTCCTTTATATTGTTCCTAAATTTACTGTTTGTCACTATACAGTCACTGCACCACTGAGCACTGCACTGCTTACCAAGTTGTAATGAAACTTGAATGACCAGTCAAATGACCAAAAATGTGCAAGACAATACTGGATATACCACTGGATATACCACTGGATATACCACTGGTTATACCACTGGTTATACCACTGGATATACCACTGGATATACCACTGGTTATACCACTGGTTATACCACTGGTTATACTACTGGATATACCACTGGTTATACCACTGGATATACCACTGGATATACCACTGGTTATACCACTGGATATACCACTGGATATACCACTGGATATACCACTGGTTATACCACTGGATATACCACTGGTTATACCACTCGATATACCACTGGTTATACCACTGGATATACCACTGGTTATACTACTGGTTATACCACTGGATATACCACTGGTTATACTACTGGTTATACCACTGGATATACCACTGGATATACCACTCGATATACCACTGGTTATACCACTGGTTATACCACTCGATATACCACTGGTTATACCACTGGTTATACCACTGGTTATACCACTGGTTATACCACTGGATATACCACTGGTTATACCACTCAATATACCACTGGTTATACTACTGGATATAACACATTTACACCATCTACAGTTCGTGAATCTTGCATGTGAATGTGTCTGTCTACCATGTTCGATCCATGCTGAAGCACCATGTTCAGAGGAGGATACTAAGCTCTGATATGCTAAGTCTGCAGGTGCCTGACAGGAGAACACATTACACTGGTCCTGACTGCATCTTGGAGATCATTTCCAAATTTAAACCTTCATCATGTCAACTTGACCCTACTGCCACCTCACTATTAGACACCCATCTTTCATCTCGCTCATTTACATCTGGTCATATCGTTAATCCCTCATTTACATCTAGACATCTCGGTTAATCCCTTGTTTACATCTCGTCATGGTCCTTGTGCTCCGAACAGATGCTGTCACACCCATTATCAAGAAACAGGACCTTGACAGTTTAGTTATGAAAGTCTTTTGTCTCAAAAGTTCTTCAGAGGGTTGTTACCTCCCAGCTGCAAGACTTTCTGAACTCCAGTAAGCTTTTTGAAACTAAGTCCTTTTTAAAGTTAACAACCTTGTTTATATTAAAGGCTCTATATTAGTCTACCATTCTTCATTATTATTATTATTATTATTATTATTATTATTATTATTATTAAGTAATAAGGATGTGAGAATGGAGAACTGTGACCAATTGCTGTGGGCTCCCCAAATGGCCCTGCTGGGAATTCTGCTCTCTGTATCCATAGATCACATGATCTTAGCAGTGCAGTCCTTTCACCAGGTGAGTGTTAATCTCTGGACACCTGCAGAGCACCACTTAGACATAACACTGCCCCCCAGAGCCCCAGAAGGCTGGTGGCGACCTGTCTCTGCTTGATCTCCCCAGCTTTATCTGTGCAATGAGATCCATTATGCTGTCACCAATATTTGTACATTCTAGATTCTGCTGCACTCGTCTTTTATACTTCAGCTCCTGAATGCTCAATTAAAATCATATTAAAGAAGTGGTATAGCACAAATTGCTAGATATCTTACATTTTTCTCTTATAAACCAATAGGCACATTCCCATTTGTTCAGCTCACAAGAGCACTTAATTTCAGTTTGCATTTGAGAAGGCCAGTTGAAGTGTTTGATAATAGAACCACTCTGTACCATACGCAGTAAAATCACCAGTTAGACTCATCACAGAGAGAAGCATTTACTCCTACAAATTTGAAACAGGTTCATTTAATATCTCCAGGAATTAATCTAGCACTGAAGATTCATTTAATATCTCCAGGAATTAATCCAGCACTGAAGATTTTGCAGCATAGCATGAATCAATTATGGCAGTTTAGAGAGCAGTTGGAATATGTGCTCAGCTGGGAACACAGCACCTTCTTGATAGGGATCACATGATAGGGTCTTCAAACTGAAATACAGCGTTAACATGATCATCTAAATAATAATAATAATAATAATAATAATAATAATAATAATAATAATAATAGTGTGTGATTAGCCATTTGTGGTTTGAGGTTATAAATGTGGAAAAACAGGTTTATTTTATACATTATTTTCACTATTTAATTCAGAATTCATTGTTCTACCCAGTAGTATTCCTAACTGTAGGATTACTGATATACACATATGCATATACACGACAGTGCCATGGACACAGTGTTGATGCATGGTGTTAACGCCAGAAGGTTTACATCCTACAGCTCTATGGGACTGAATAAAACTGTAATACACCATGCATGCCTTCGAAATGTAGGCATCAGCAACTAAGAATATCACCAAGACCAGAACTGTCATAAGCGCATATTACACGTGAATGTCATTACATTAGTCGGGGCTGAATTTTAAACCCTCTGAAAGTTTCCTCATTCCAGGATGTTAACATAGGCAAATAAACCTCAACAAAGAGACGTTAAAGGTTTTTAAAAGGATAAGGTTTAATCATATTTAGGCAGTGTGTAACCTTGATTGATCTGTATCCAGAAAACGTCATTTTAAAATCTCTGAAGAACATTCACAGGGTGAATATCGGTAGTTGTGCAACCAAGTTTACATTTATCTCCAATATAATTTAATTGTTCACACTTCCAGAGCTGTAAAATCACTTCATCAACAAACTCCAAATGACTTTTTTCATACTCTTCTTGTCATTTGGATCGAGCAATAAATAAATCATTTTAAGATAAGTCTGTACCGCATGTGCAGTTTCTCCGGCCTAGTGTGTGCGATTACAGCTCTACGCTCGATATAATATGAATACCTCATTCATTAGTAATCAAGAGCCATTTGAACAAGTGCCGTTCACCAGCGAGATTTTATAGCTTTCCGTCGCGCGTGTTCCTAAAATAACCTGGCGTCAACGTTTCCCCCGTCCCGTCTTTTTCAGACGCAGCACATGGTTACAGTCCAGTTCATAAATCCGGCGCCACCGAGAGTGTAGTTACAATTAGGCACACATGCACATCCGACCGCGGCCGCTGCCCGCCGCTGCGGCAGGCACGAGAGAAGGAGTCACAGATCGCCGCTTTGCAAAGGGGGGAGGGATGGCTTGAGATGAAACATAAAAAGACGCGGGTGATCAATATCTGACTGTCTCGTTGCAATTTGCTGCAGTGCTTAACAGGTATAGAGTGTTTTCATACGGATTGACTAACCCTAGGCAACGGAGCCACATGTCACATGTGCTTCTTAGGAAGAAACGGGGCATCTGCAAGAAGGATCTGGAGGAGGATGCTGCGCCAAGTGATACACAGAGGACTGAAAGCTTCTTTCTACTGGTTGGGCTTGTTTGTTAGTAGGCATCCGGTTTTTTTCCTCACTGTCCCCGCAGTCCTAACGATCATTTTCGGATCCACGGTTCTCAGCAGGTTTAAGCCCGAAACGGACCTTGAGATACTGGTTGCCCCGACGCACAGCCTCGCTAAAATCGAGCGGAGTCTTGCGAACAGCCTTTTCCCCATCGACCAGTCGAAACACAAGCTGTACTCGGACCTGCACACTCCCGGTAGATATGGCAGGCTTATTCTGCTCGCGAAATCCGGGGGAAATATCCTGGAGCTGGCCGAGCAGGTTCTGCAGGTGCACAAGAAGGTGCTGGATTTGCGGGTCAATTATAAAGGGTTCAATTATACTTTCGCGCATCTCTGTGTTCTGAGCCACCGGGATAAGCGATGCGTTTTGGATGATATAATTACAATATTTGAAGACATTCGCTCAGCTATACTTTCCAATAGCACTTTTTCTAAGGTGCCAGTGAGCTATCCAAACACGACGTTAAAGGTAAGCGTTTTAATATATTTTCCTTCATACGGTGTTTGCTGCTGAAGCAACAATTACCGTTCGGATCACTGTGTGTGTTTAAGAGACCGCGCCATGGTCAAGGCGGCGTGAACGTTAAGCCCGACTGCGAATCACCTTGGTTATATGTAACAATGAAACTGCCAACGGCCACTACATAGCCCGCGGCACGACAAGTGCGGTGACGCTCACGACGCATCATATGTCGGTAGCGTGCTACCCTCTCTTGCCGGGTAAGCCCAGATAACAATGACCAGATTCCGCTGCTGGTGTGGTCCGAGTCTGGGCAGGTTATGAATGAGCTGCATAATCCCGCACTGCACTCGGGGAAATGCCGTGCAGCACGGCGGACGCGGTAGGACTCTCTTCCACGTCGGCTGCATTTACTGTAGCGCTATCAGACTGCCATAGTTCAGTTGGTGCTACTTATTTTGTCAGCAGCGGGCCACATACGCATTGGCTAATGCCTGAACCGGTAATGTTTCTTTTTAGGAGCGTGGCCTCAACGTGTCTGGCGTGTATCTTAAAGTCGTGTTTTATGAATCAAGTTTTATGCAGCACGCATTGAAACCGACCCATGTCTGAACACACTGTAAATAGTTTGTTTTTATTTTCCCCACTACATAATCATTTTTTAACATGAAAGCTATTTCCTGAACGTTGACCAGAGAGTCACGACTATAAAACTGAAATACAAACGTAATGCTGTCTGGATGAGTCTGCCATCCTGCTTCAGCTTCTAGAAATGAAGCCCGACCTATTCAGGCTCGCGCTGCATTGCCCTTAAGCAGAACATGCTAAAAGCTGTTTTGCTGCATTCAGGAAATTTCAGGAGCTGTTGCTACCTGTCCACGTTCCCTGTTCCGTGCCATTCACTGCTGGGTCTCCCTAGGACCGCTTCAGTTTTCAAAACTGCATAACCGTTCAGGAGGGTTCCGCTGACGCGCTAAGCTTTGGCTGTTTGCTGAGGGAGATGACGGCGTTGCTCATGTTTTTAATTTTTAATTTTTTTTTTTTTTTTTGGGGGGGGGGGGGGGGGCTTTTGTAAAAAAAATAAACCTTTTAGTAACAATGAAGTGGTAAAAATTGGCCCAAGATGCATTAAAAAAAAAAGTAAAATGTAAAAAA
>JAOYMR010000017.1:27776134-27801346 GCA_025802075.1 Tenebrosternarchus preto | reverse complement strand
TGCCCTGAAAACCAAAAGTGTTACTGCCCTGAAAACCAAAAGTGTTACTGCCCTGAAAACCAAAAGTGTTACTGCCCTGAAAACCAAAAGTGTTACTGCCCATTCCAGACGGCTCTGTGCACCTTGTGTACAACATGTACTGTACTGAAGGAAAAGCCTGTCTGACATCACCTCAGGCCTAGTGGATGTCCACCGACACCCCTCCTCGTGACGAGACAACAGGACAGTAAATCAAATGCACAGTCTTTCTCTCACCTGTGCTGTGTGGTTTAGCTGATTACAGCCCTGTCACAGCCTCATTTAAGATGTGTACCACAGATGCAAATGCCAAACACTAGAAATGTGCTTTTTTTTCATGAAACGGCTATGAACAAGCAAGCTAAATATAAATAGTCTCTGTCTAATTAGACTGCTTTTGGTTGCCCCTGTGGTGTTATGGTGAACTCTTGAATCCACTGAGCCAATTAGATTTGAACTGAGTGCCTTTTTTGTTACTTTCCTTGTTTGGTATTTGTCTTAAAATCCAGGTTGCATCGTTCCAGTAATGATCTGAATAGAGATGTAGTGATCACACACTGCTGCAGCACACCTAGGAATTCATGCACCACAAATATCCCTTTAACCCTAGGAATTCATATACAGTATATATCCCTTTAACCGTAGACATTCACATTCAGGGAATATCCCTTTAACCCTAGGAATTCATATACCGTATACCGTAAATTTAACACAAAGACTCTGTAATGATGTGTTTCAGTCGACTGTTGAAGCTGAATCCTTCACTTTATAACTGATTACTGAATGATAAAGTGCTGCTGTTGTAAAACCTGGTCACGGTCATAATGCTCTTCTTCCATGTCGTCTGTAGTTATAACACTCCCTCTGTGTCCCCATGCTCCACCCCAACCCCCGTGGACTCCCAAGGCCCTTCGTGAGCCGGGCTTCTCTTCAGCTCTCTCCTAATCCAAGACTAGTCCGGCGTGAAAGATTTATCGCCGACTGACCAGCGGGCCTGTATTTTTTGAACGCTTTGTGAAGTGGCAGAGGGGCTTTGATTTAGTGAGCGTCTGCGTCAGTGCCGTAACGCGAGAGCAGGGTCTGATGGGATGGTTTTAGTCGCGCCAGGCGTGCTGAGTGACGGCACGTGACGCAGGGATCTCGAACGTCCCTGGGGAGGCAGCAGACGTCTGACACAACGGAGAAGGGAATGCGGCCAGACGAACAGTGATGAGAAGGTTTTGGTAAAAGCAGAGCTGATGAAACCCCTCCATCCAGATCATCTCAGCTGGATACTTAGCAAAACACAGAGCTTAAGACATGAAGAATTTTACAAGTGTTTATTTTCTTTTTGAGTATTGTAAAAGAAATACTTATTAATACTTATTAGTTATTACTGTGAGTCAAAGTTGCTCACATATCTTATTGGTATTAGCGATTTCCACACTTGCCTTGCTTGATGCATCAGTCCGTTAGGTGAGTTGGAGCAGGGGATATACCCATCTGTGCTGGACTACAGCCTCTCCAGGTTGGAAGCGGACCCTCTGGTACTAGGGACCATCCATCTGGGTGTGTTCTGAACCACTGGAAGAGAAGGGCTGGAGTAATAGGGGAGTGATTTTCATTCAGACTCATATGCAGAGCACCTATTTTTAGATGCACTCGAAGGCTGCATCACTTCTTGGCAGTATGAACGTGGATGTGCAGCCTTGAATGGACAAATGACAGGATGGCAAATCAATGACAGATTATGCATTCACCACTTGGTCTCAGGCTGCATAAAACATTTGGCAATGCACTACTATTTTAATCCTGATAAATCATCAGATACCGCAGAAGCTTGAGGAAAAATCATTCTTCCTATTGCTTTTTTATTAAATACGTAATATCTGAAGATCAAATATGGTGTTTGGAAGTGTAACCATTTAGAAGATTCACTTTGATTAGTGAGGGATGTGTGGGTCATGCAGCGTTTCATGCCTCATTACCGTTCCAGCATGGTGGTGTCACATGGTGGTGTTACATGGTGGTGTCACATGGTGGTGTCACATGGTGTTGTCACATGGTGGTGTTACCTGATGTTGTCACATAGTGGTGTTACATGGTGTTGTTACCTGATGTTGTCACATAGTGGTGTTACATGGTGGTGTCACATGGTGGTGTTACATGGTGTTGTTACCTGATGTTGTCACATGGTGGTGTTACATGGTGCTGTTACATGGTGGTGTTACATGGTGTTGTTACCTGATGTTGTCACATAGTGGTGTTACATGGTGTTGTCACTAAGCCTCCACCAATCACCAGTGACATTCTTTATGCAGCACCCACAGCTTAATTTTTATCTCTGCGTGTGGGGCACCTGTGTAGAACATGTAACAGTGTGTGTGTGTGTGTGTGTGTGTGTAAGTGTGGTGATTGTGTGTGTGTGTGTGTGTGTGGTGATTGTGTGTGTGTGTGTGCAGTCCTGCTCCCCACATAGTTTGTTCTCATCGATCGAGCTCATTAAGAGGCTACAGACAGTAAAACAGCATGTGCCCTTCGCCAGCCTGCTCCACCCACCCTGCTCCACCTACCCTGCTCCACTCGCTCTGCCCGTTAATTACCCCACCCCCCACCCCCCACAGACGTGCCGCTTGGGGGGGGCGTATTCATCGGGCAATGCAACCAAACAATGAGTGTGAGGCTGTGGGATCTCCACCCGCTAGGACCTGGTTAGGGTCTGGTTAGGGTCTGGTTAGGGCCTGGTTAGGGTCTGGTTAGGGCCTGGTTAGGGTCTGGTTAGGGCCTCGGGGAAGAGATTAGAGTTGAGCCAGTTATAATGAATGTCCTCAAGCATTACATATTACATGCCATTAAGCTCAGTACTTTAATTCATTAAGCTCAGTACTTTAATTCATTAAGCTCTCAGTACTTTGCCATTGTCAGGGAGGACTAAGGATTGAAAGCATGCAGGGGTCAAGCACTGAATTTGCCCCAGAAGAGAGAAATGATTCTTTCTGAGGTTCAGGGAACTTGCTCATTCCACCACTTACAATTTGCGTAAAATGTGGATGAATTTCTGGGCACAGAAATGTGTGAAGAAATCATTTTGTGATGAGACAAAGGGTTCACTTTGTTTTGTTTGGACTCTTCCCAAAAAGTCTCTATTCCTGAACTGCTCTGTAAAACCTGACTGACCACCGAGAGACAAAATACCATTATTTCCTGTGTGGGATGAGGATGCTGGGAGGAGAGAGTTCCTGATCTAAACCGCTACACCCTGACAGGGCCATGATTTACGCTTACATGAAACTTTATGACAGAGCAAGAGCACTACTTCAAATTTACAGGACAGAAAACGGTCTGACAGAAAGTCCACACAAACACATATTTTTGCAGTTTAGTTCTATATATTTTTTTCTTGCAGTGATGCTAAACTGCTTTCAGCTGTGAGTGATGACAACTCTGAAACATGGAATGAGACATGGAAACATTACGACTAAAACCCATGAGTCACATACAGGGTTAGGGTTAGGGTAAGGGTTAGGGTTAATGTTAGGGTTAGGGTAAGGGTTAAGGTTAGGGTAAGGGTTAAGTTTAGGGTTAATGTTAGGGTTAGGGTAAGGGTTAAGGTTAGGGTTAGGGTTAATGTTAGGGTAAGGGTTAAGGTTAGGGTTAGGGTAAGGGTTAGGTTTTTAGGGTAAGGGTTAGGGTTAATGTTAGGGTTAGGGTTAATGTTAGGGTAAGGGTTAAGGTTAGGGTAAGGGTTAGGGTTAAGGCTAGCCCTAACCCTATCATGAATGAATGCATTTTAGAACATAGCCTCATTAACAGAGGAGCAGGTGTCACTCTGAACATGCTCTGTAACAGTAACAGTTATAGCACTGACACTAAAAAAACCTATCAGAGCTAAATGCTTTGAGAAGATCCCTAGTTTCAAAGCCAGAAGCTTAAAAGTTTGCACCATACCAGTGTTATACTTCTCATTATGTTTTTTGTTGAGTTTTTGTACCTCTACTATTCTCTCTTTCCTTCTCTCTGCCTGTCTAACTTTTTTAGGATTTCTGCGAGTAACAGAGCTGCATACTGATGAATGGAATGCTTAAGGAATTGTATTGTACTTGCCAATCACTTGACAGACACAGTCCCAAAAAATACCCACAGACCATAAAAAAGACTGAAACTCACAAACACAGAAGAACGGATGAAAACAAACGAAGTTTATATGATGTTTACTGTCTGTCGGTTTAACACCTCGCTGTGTAATGACTACAATAACTACATGTACATATAAATTATATCGATAAGTGACTGGGCTTCATGTTAATTAAGTTGCATGAACCCCGACGTCAGTCTACACAGAAATCCTGTTATGGTCTGCCTGACCATGATAATTAAGATGAATTTTGTAGGGCACTGATGTGGCTGTGCGCTTTTACACTAACAGCCAACGGACTGGATCCTGGCCTGATTAAAGAGGTCCTGTGTGTGGCCTCCTTCAGCACATGGGTGTTGCACTGTGGTACATACTACAGGTGTTGCACTGTGGTACATACTACAGCACCAAGAGGCTGACGGATGTTTTCCTTGCTGAGATAAGCAAAGTCACTCCTGTCACTTTTATCTCAGATTATGCCGCCACTCTGCAGTAAAGATTAGGCTCTGTTGAGCCTCAGTGTGGAGGAGAATTAGCTCTCCAAACCGAGCCACTAAGCTTCAGTGCTCATACTTACTGTGTTGTGAATTTTGGAGCTTTGGCATTCTGCTACACTGTTCTGTGGAATTTTGAGGGGTTTGTTGTCTATGTGACTGCAGTGTTGTGTTGAGGAGACTGTGCTCAGTTGTGTTTCTGCACAGTCATGTTTCTGCACAGAGTTGTGCGACTTTGCTGAGTTGTGTTGTGTGTTGTGTAGAGTTGTGTTGTGTGTTGTCGGGTTCTACTATGTGGCATTTTATGTGTGTATGTGCGTGTGCTTCCTTGCAGTTTAACTTGCCTTGTGCCGTGTTAGAGGTTGTAGTGCATTGTGTTGACCTGGGGTCTTCCATTCAGCTAATCCACTGCAGTGCGTATTAGTTCAGAGAGGCTGTGATGTGTGTCCTGTTAAGATAAGAGGATGTTTGCTCTAAATATGGCATGTGTGTGAGGTTATTACAGAACACACTCTTCTGCTGTTTCAGGGCTTTCTTTGAATCAAAAGCGTTCCTTTATGATAACAGCCACAGTGGTTATGAAGAAAACTCAAAACTAAAAATGCAAGCTTTCAAATCACTACATCCATGTTACTACTTCTGTCAAATTTATGCATGCAAAACTCTTAAATTGTAAATATTTTTACAAGGGCTGTTCTAATCAGTAAAGCCAGTGTAATTTTTGTCATGTTTTCACAAAGGTGTGTTTTAATTGGCATTACACTTTTAAAATAATGCAATATTACAACCCCAGAAACGTGCAGCCAGTGCAGGGTATCCCATATATATCAGCCACCAGCAGCTGTCAGAACAGTCTTCTGCAAGCGTACAAATAAATGCAACTTTTTCCCAATCGCCTGTCAGAAATGGACGTGCTTTATGAGTTATATATTATGATCCCATCCAGGAGTCCTTTCTCGGTGGTGATGGATGTGTTTGCCTCCTGCTCTATGCTGAAGTTTTAAAGCAGTAATTTTGTTTAATGGTTTGCGTGAACTGGAAGAACATGTGTGTGCTTGTGTGTGTGTGTGTGTGTGTGTGTGGGTGGGTGGGTGGGTGAGAGAGTGTGTTTTTGTGGGTGTGTTGCAAAGTGCAAACTCCCTTTACTGGAGCTCGAATCTCCTAGTGTGTTTTCCCCGCCACATATATAGTCTAAAATGTTCCACGTGAGACCTTATGACACTCCACCCCCTTCAGCTCTCCGATTGTCGACCTGTCCGCCACGCGCAGCACGACGCGAGCTGTGGTCTTTCTTTTTTCACCTGCATGATATTCAATAGACGAGTCGAGGGAATGTTCCAGTCTGGGATCATGTCCCTGGGTGTCCTCTGAAAAAAAAGAGTAGGAGGAAGAATATCTATGGAAGGCACACTGGGGATGAGCTAACCCATTTAGATAATGTCAGGGAATGACAGTGCAAAGCGACTTCCCTGGTGCTCGTTATTTCTCCCCCCCCGTGCGCCCAGCGTGGTGTGCTGGGTCAGCCTGCCTTCAAGGTCGAGAGCACGTCACGTCCCCGTGGCACCATTGTGCAATCCAATGGCCCGAGGGAACCCGATGCTGATGTGGCTCAAAACGGTTTCATTTTAAACGCCGTAACGATCTTGTTCGCAGCCTTATTATTTCTATGCTGCTGGAGGACTAGCTCTCCTGTTAGCTTTTGGCCATTTGAAATCCATCTGATTTGGTGCAGCGTTCCAATCGCGCCATCCGCAAGTCCGGTTCAAGCGTTGCTCTGCTGGTTTTGTGGCATTAATAAATATATCGAGGTTCCTGATCTAATTTGCATTGATAAATATATCGAGGTTTCTGATCTAATTTGCATTGATAAATATATCGAGGTTCTACTTTACATTCTTGAAGAGAAGAAACGCTTTGACGCAAGATTTCTGTCAGAGAAGATATTTTAAGAACAGATGCTTGCTCTCATTTGCATATTGCTATTTTCTTCTATTAATTTATTTCACTTCTTGACTTCACAACAGGCTGGAATGATGACAGCCTTTTATCTGCTCGAAGCTCAGTGTTTTCTGAAAGCTGAAATTGAGGAGAAAATAAAGAAGAAATATCTCAATATGAATCTATAGATTGAACAAAATACATACACAGGGAATATCTTTTTCTCCAACTAAGTGCTCACCACTGTCCTCTCACTTTTCAGTGCTACTGTCATCCAGACCTCTTTCTGTCACACTTCATTAGATTTTTTTGTGTGTGCGTGTGAATTTAAAAGGATCTCTCGCCTGTGACTTGTGCTTGACTATTGCAGGCTTTTAACATTCATGAGTGATTCCTCCAGTCGGTAGGACCAGCAGGCTTCAGCTGATATTTCAAATATTAAAGGTTCTGTTTATATTCTCCATTGCTGTGCCACATATCCCCAGCACTAGGAAGTCATTCATCTGCTTTGGCTTAATGAATGCTAAGCTAAATTAGCATCTGAGGCACTCATGACATATTTTTCAGTCATCAACAGGCACTGCACAGACTGGGTCACAAGTGGAATTTTAACGTGAAACTTCCGCTTGTGTGTTTCTCTGATGCTCAGGTATTTAGCCAAATCGTTATTTTACCCACAAACAATAAAGCACCGAGCCAGATTCTGAGTGTCATCATTGAGTAACGTCATCGTTGAGTAATGTCATCATTGAGTAACGTCATTTCTGAGTAACGTCATCTCTGAGTAACATCATCTCTGAGTAACATCATCTCTGAGTAACGTCATCTGTGAGTAACTTCATCTCTGAGTAACGTCATCGTTGAGTAACGTCATTGCTGAGTAATGTCATCGTTGAGTATATCAATTTAACCCATTAACCTAATCAGGATTATGTGCCCCACTCCTCTGTGGATGCTGTTCTGCGTTAGCTGGGCTCCTGATCACTGATAATATGGTGAACTGAATGAAGTGGACATTACTGATGCTGTACCCTGGAGAGCACTGTTCTAAATGGGTAGTTGGTGTAATGGTTATTGTGAAATGATAGCATGAAAGAGAAAGCATTCATAAGATCCATTAGACACATCTTTAATTATCAACCCAGATTTAAATTTGCCTTACTCAAATAATTCATAGATTCCAGTAACACTTTAGAAAAGTATGACTGCCTGTCACACAGACTCCAGTCAATACCACCTCTGTCCACCAGAGTTCTGAGCACCAATCACCCCCCTCTCCTCCAAATTGGCATTCAATTCTTTGCACCTGTTTCTTGTTATATAGTTAACACCAATGCACATAAGCACCCATAAGTCTTGCCATTTCTTCGTTTGTGGTTTGTAAGCGTTTTTGTTGTCTTTGCCTGCCTTGTTTCGTATGACTCCCATTACCTTAAAGTCTCCATGATTTTTGCTACGATGATCTTTGCTGACTTGTGAGACGTTCACGCTGTGCCATGAACACACAGAGCTAAATGAGCTTTATTCCATGTTTTAGAAGATGTTTTGAGAGGTGCTTAAACATCCCTAATCTGCAACTCATGACCCTCAAACAAGGAAAAAATCCAGTAGGTAGATTCTGGCAGAATTGAGTGGCTGGAATGAACTAGCATTGAGGAAAGGGTTACAGATAGAATTAGCTTGCAGACATCTGCAACTCAATCTGGCCCAGTATATGCAGCTGGCTATTAAAATGGACAATCTGCTGAAAGCCTGAGACCCCAGAACTCATCCCATCACAACCTACAAACCCTGGAAATCAGAAGCTTAAAGCCCAGTGGAAAGAACTCGCAGGAAGGGTGTGTTTATTCTGCTACTGTGGTTACGGCCCGAGACTGGGACTCAGTCAAGATGCAGACGAGTTCCTTTATTAAATGGGATTTGGAGAACTGGCACTGTACAGTAGCAGTAATGCTTTATAGGTCCTTTTTTCTAGTGCTAGAAGGTCTCTGGACTGGCTGGTAATAGTAATAAAACCATGTCATCATTCCCGTGACCACAGAATTATTTGATAAACAGGATATATAATTCCTTATTGCATTCTCACCCAGCAGTTCCATCATGTTAGGGTGTTTGACCAAGCGTAACCCTTAGGTTCACTTGGTGAAAAAGCAGAACTTGTCTCATGGGCTAAGCACTGTTTTACATCTTCATTCACTCCTCCTGGTAGATTCAACATGATAGAAATCCCCAGGGGAACTTCAATTTCCAATATCCATCTGAATACTCAATCAGACCAATCAGAACCAATGCCATGAATCTCCCACCCCACCGTAGAGGAGACTGTACTATAGATCTCATACCTAGTATTATTACGCCTCCCCCCCCAGTTGAGCTCAGCCACTGTCACATCTGGAAACCTTGGCTGTGGAAGCATATGTAAGGGAACCTCTGCCTGAGGGTTTTATCTGACTGTCCATGTCTCCAGTCTCCAGGTGGGGCAGGATTAATTTTCATAGTAAAAAGGTCAGTGGTTTAAGTATTGTTACACCTGGCTGCTAGTTCTCTTGGTGTTAGAGCAGTTCAGAGGCATTTGCATGTTCATCTTCATGCTTCATCTTCAGAACTTCATTGTGTATATAATCTGATTTGCATTTGCAAAGGTGAGTAGAGGACTGGTTTTATCAATACCAGCAGCCACTATGAATACTTGTTGATGAGTTATAGCCTAGTTAATGCACCTTCTGTCTTCTAAGTGTTCATTAATGAAGGGACATGAACAACTTTGTCATAGACTATAAAGCTGACATTTTGATAACTCGAAAGAGGATTACATGCAGCACAAATGCATAGTCCCATCTTCTAGAGAATCAGCTGTCTGTCAAGTTTGAGAAGTGTGAATTTCACAAGTAGGAACTGTCATTCCTGGGTTACATCACTTGTGAAAATGGCAAAGTAAAGGCAGTAATGTCCACAGCCCAAACAGTCAAGGAATTACAGCATTTCTTAGGCTGCAGATACTGTAGATGTTTCACTAAGAATTTTAGTATGGTGGCACCTCTGTAACCTGCCTCTTGAAAAAGAGTACCAGAAAATCTATCTGTTCTGGAGTCAAAAGACCAGAAAAGGCATTAAAGGCCAAGTTTACCAGTGCTCCCATCCTTATGCAGTCAGAAGCTTCTTACTTTTTTGATGTATCGGTTGACACAGCCAAGAAAGTTATTCAATAAGTGTGCATTTTATACACAAAAAACTTGCCACTCTAGAGCATAATGATCATATTGGCACCAGGGAGCTTCTGGTTATGAGGGATGCCTTCAAAGAATGGTAATGTTGGTTGGAAGGTTCAGAAAATCTGTTCCTAGTCATTTTAATATCATAAGAAATTAGAGTACATATAGTCAGCCAAGAAACTGGATCTTAATCAGGCTAGGTGAACCCTGTTTGCTCAGATCCTGTTGTCCTGGGAACAAAATCATCTAGCGGATGACATGTCTAGTCAGACCTGCCAACTTCTATAGCAAAGCAAAGGCCACTCTGCCCCCTGCGTGTGTTTTGGTGTGAGTTAAGATCGGAGTGTGTACCAGGTATAGCAGGATGACGCTATGTAACCAGTGTTTGGCCAGCACACACCTGCATCAGTGCCCACTCACCTGTATCATCGTGTGGTACAGCGGGTACATACAGTACTGAGTTCTGTACATCCGGTTCTGTACATGAGGTGCCTGAGTCCCAGCCAAAACCCTGTCCCCAGCTGGACACTTGTGAACATTTGAGACACCGAAGTGGGCGATTTCAATATCTGGTACCTGCATTCAACTCCTCCCTGCCTGATGACTTCCACCAACACCACCCTGCACCTTGTCCTCAAGGGAGACCCCATGAGGGCATCAGGACCAACCAGTCAGGGTTATCGACAGTGTACATCAGCCCCTCTTTCACTCAGCCTCATTGCGAAGGCACTACACTGTATATTGCTGTTCACAGTGGTTGTTTTGTCTTTATGGTGGTCTTTGACTCTGCACTTCTCTGGATTTGTGTGTTGGATCTATCAGCTACTGATTCAAACTCTGGTTTCCCAACCCTTGTCTAGTCTCTAGTAAAGCATTATTTAGCTGAAAACACAAGATGGTATTTTAACACACTACCACACTATCACATATATGTATTACTTCACATTTTCATATGCGCTAAAAATACTTTCTTTTTGATTGTACTTTGTGTCCTTTGAAATGGATTCTAGCACAGGTGATCAATAAAATTAAAGGAATGCAGTCAGTCCATCTGGATCATTATATCTGCATAATCCTTTACACTTAATTAACTTTTCCCCTTCAGTGTCAGACAAAGACAATTTTATAATTCTGTACTGCAGAGATGATGGTAGATTTCATGACATTCTGAACAGTGAAGAGAAGATGAGCTACGTTGAAAACATTTGGTAGATGGATGTATGTTGAATTTGTTCAATTGTTCAAAGGTAGTTATATTCAGTGTGTGTGCACCTGCTGCCCATCACAAGTCCAGGGGTTCCATCAGCCTGGATCCAGGGACAGAATTAACGAGGATCCAGCGGAGCAGTACGACAGTAAAGCACGACTATCCTAATGTTTCTTTAAATAAATGACAGTTTCTGTATAATCATTTATTTACACAAATACTACACAGGGCTTTCAGGAATGTATGCACCAACATTCATAAATTATTCATGTTTTTCATGTCTGTGATGTGGTGTCCTACGACAGGTGACAGTTTGAGAAAATTGTAGAAAATCTATTTCTAGAGACATAAATGGAAGTACACAGAGGCATCTAAAAATGACATGTATTTTGTTTGAACCTTTTACTTCTTGAAAACCTCCAGAGATATGCTGCTCTAATGCTCCATGTCACTGTCATGTAAATCATAAGTACATAAGTGAATGCTGATGTAAACATATATGAATGCATCATAAAGATGCTATGAATGTTGACATGTCTTATGTAAAACTCCTGCCCTTATTAATCAGTTAATCGTTACTGCAACCTACACAAGTGTTTATTTCTCCGTAAAATTTGTGTCCCATTTATGAAACTAAAATGAGGTTTTCTTTGATGTGTCTTTTCAGGGCATGGAACCAAAGGGGTGTTTGAACTGCTGGCTGGCTGGAGGAGGACCCGGGAGAACCTGCCGTTCAAAGAGCGCGTGGCTGATGCATTCGCTGACGTGATGGTGTGCTACACCATGACCAGCTGTCTTTACATCATCACCTTCGGCATGGGAGCCAGTCCTTTCACGAACATCGAGTCTGTGAAGGTGTTCTGCCAGAGCATGTGCGTGGCCATCCTGGTGAATTACTTCTACGTCTTCTCCTTCTACGGCTCCTGCCTGGTGTTTGCTGGCCAACTGGAGCAGAACCGGTACCACAGCGTGTTTTGCTGTAAGATCCCCTCAGTAGAGTACCTCGACCGCCAGCCCACATGGTTCAAGACCATGATGAGTGATGGGCACGATCTCTCCTCCACGCACCATGACAGTGGACCCTACCAGAATCACTTCATCCAGCACTTCCTGAGGGAGCATTACACAGAGTGGATTACCAACACATATGTCAAGCCCTTTGTGGTGATCCTCTATTTAATTTACGCTTCTTTTTCTTTCATGGGATGTTTACAAATCAGTGATGGCTATAATATAGTAAATCTGTTAGCCAGCAATTCACCCAGTGTATCATTTGCTCTGACTCAGCAGAAGTTGTTCAGCAACTACAGCCCTGTAATCGGGTTCTACATTTATGAGCCCATTGAGTACTGGAACTCTACAGTGCAGGACCACCTCAAGACTCTAGGCCAGGGTTTCAATAAGATTTCATGGATTGATAATTACTTTAATTATTTGAAGGTAACAAATGTCAGTGCATCAACCAAAAGTGATTTCATAAACATTCTCAAGACTTCTTTTCTGAAGAGTCCAGAGTATCAGCACTTCACTGAGGACATCATTTTCTCAAAAAATAGGGATGAGTATGATATCATTGCCTCCAGGATGTACTTGGTCGCACGAACCACTGAGAAGACCAGGGAGGAGGTGGTGGAACTTCTGGAGAGACTCAGACCACTATCCCTCATAAACAGCATCAAGTTTATCGTTTTCAATCCCACCTTCGTATTCATGGACCGTTACAGTTCGTCAGTTGTCTCCCCAATACTCACCTCGGGCTTCAGTGTCCTGACCATCCTCATCCTCACTTTCTTCCTCGTCATCAACCCCCTGGGGAACTTCTGGTTGATCTTGACCGTCACCTCCGTGGAGCTGGGCGTCCTCGGCCTGATGACGCTTTGGAATGTAGACATGGACAGCATCTCTATTTTGTGCCTTATTTACACTCTCAACTTTGCCATGGATCACTGTGCTCCACATCTTTACACGTTCACACTCGCCACTGAACACACACGGACACAGTGCATCAAGATCTCCCTGGAGGAGCACGGCGCAGCGATTTTGCAGAACGCCTCGTGCTTCGTGATCGGGATCATGCCCCTGCTTTTTGTGCCTTCCAACCTGACCTACACACTGTTCAAGTGCTCTCTGCTCACCACCGGCTGCACGGTTCTGCACTGCTTCGTCATCCTCCCCGTGTTTTTGACTTTCTTCCCTCCCTCCAAGAAGAGACACAAGAAAAAGAAACGAGCAAAGAGGAAAGAGCGTGAGAGGGAGAGGGAGAGAGAGAGAGAGGAGATCGAGTGCATCGAGGTCAGGGAGAACCCCGACCATGTGACCAGCGTCTGAGACACGGGCGAAGAGTTTTGAGCGTACGGTGAAACGAGGAGAGCATGTCCTATCCAGTAGGGGGCGATATCATGCAGTACTTAGCAGGTCCAAGGAAGGGTCCGAGTGGACCATCTTCTCTCAAGCAGGATGACCTTCAACAGTAGCCAACAGCCTTGCCGACTATAGAGTAGAACGTCTTCTTAACGTGCAGACTTTATCCTGAGCAGTGTAGAGCATCTGCAGCTGCGTACCTCTGATGCTGCTTCTCCTGATGAGCTGCCAAAGCCGTCTGGGGACGAAGAACTAGGAAGATCCAAGAAGCTTGTAGTGTAGTCTGTTCCAAACCTGTAGCATGAAGGAAGGTATTTTGTTTCATAGTTATTTATAGTTAAGCGGGTTGCAGAGAAAACATTCCTATGGATGTATTGATATTTAGTGAATGCAGTAGTACTAATACTAAGTCTAAAAAAGTCCCAAAGCTGTGGCTTATACTGTGTTTCTCCTTCATGCCTCTGGATGGATTTATATCCGCAAACCTTAGAAATTAAGAGTTGAAAAGATATATTCCTGATAACTAAAGATGTATTTTATAGGGAAAGTATATAGATTTAAGATCCATTGATCATTGTCTTGGTTATTAAATTCAAATATGTAAGTGCAGTTGCACATGAGCAAGCATTTATAACTGTAGGGTTAAGGTTAGGGGCAGGGTTAGGGTTGGGGTTAGGGGCAGGGTTAGGGGCAGGGTTTAGGGTTAGGGTTGGGGATAGGGGCAGGGTTAGGGTTAAGGTTAGGGTTGGGGTTAGGGGCAGGTCATTTCATTCAACAGTAGTGTGGAGCCAAGCAGATGTTGTACACTGTTCATTCTGCACAGATTTAATAGGAAGGTGTAACTGCTAAGCTGCATTTCTGTAGAACAAGATGTAACCCTGCAATCAGTTATAAAAAAGTCTAGTTTTCCATAAGATCAGCTGGAGGATTTAATTCATGACACATCAAACATGTGCTAACGTTACTGACTATTAGCCCACTGTTGAATCAGGGGGAACTTAACTGTGAGTGTCTAGGGCAGTTTCTAAAGTAAATGTACTAATCAGCTGTTGGTAGAAATGTAACTGTGCTTCAGTCCATTGGTAAGTCCCCTAAGAAACATGACCGTCACAAGGAATTGAAGGTTCCCTAGTTATTTAAAAGATTCTAAAATCAGACTGTGGATGGACTGAAAAACATACCAGTTGTTTACTGATGACAGTATGTGGATTTGGAGTTATTTTAATATTTATCCTAATAATCACCAGACCTTCCTACTCGTTGCCAGTGATCAATAATCAATTGTTTATTAGACCATTTAATTCCATTGATCAATCTTAAGTTAAGGCTTTTACAAAAGAGAAACACAGCACATGTATGATTGACGTTCTACTCTATATCTTACGTAGAGTCAATGTACACTATGTTATAACAGAAATGGAGCACTGTCAGGCTTCTACTTTGTTGCATTTACAACAAGACACTTTTGGCCATTGCCTAATATAGATAACACTGTCCTTACTGTCTGATACAGCTTTATTTTTAAAGATAGTTTCATCAGTTTGGAATAATAATAATGCTTCAGATTTTATGTAATTGCCTAAAGATTCTTTAAATACAATTCAGAACCGCATACCAAGCAGGCATTTAAATAATTAATTGAAGTTTGAAAGAGTAGGTAGTGTTTTATCATCGATGGATGTGTGATATGAATCGCTAATGTCGAAGCTATTAACCACATATTTCTTTGAAATATTGGTGGATATTCTGAACATTAATACTGAACATTAGATATGCTATGTTCATTTTCTCAACTATTTTCCTGGGGTGGGTTGGGGGTGTGTGCTATGTGTTTGTGAAAACTGTGCATGTGAGAGTAGAGAGGATGTTGCCTGTGTTGGTGTTTATTTGGCCTTACTGATCCGGTCAGGGCACTGGATGTATTGTAGTCATTCCAAAGGCAGCTGGGCTCCTCACAGAAGAGCCACGTTGATCAGAGTTTACGAGAAAAGGCAGGAATTTGGACCAAAAAATTGCTACTGAGGCAGAATAAACAGAAGTTGTAGAACATCAGATTATGGAAAATCGATCCCGTATCCCAATACTGAAATGGAATCCCTAATAACTTACTGATATGTAGGTTTCTCAGTGGTGTCATTGTAAGTTATGGTAAAGGTACACTCCACTGTGTCTATCTGTTATGGAGTTGGCATCATGCCATGATGTTTAAATATTTAACGGGACAAAGGTCTTATGAACAGAAATGAGGTGTGGATCCTCATGTTGATGTGGATGTGGATCATCATGTTGATTGTCCCCTCTGTCCATCTAAACCACCTTCTGGAGATACAAACACAAGTTTTAACAATGTATTGAAAACCTGGCAAGCAATTGGAGATCCCATAGATCTCAGACACCCAGCAGTGAGCAGTAACTTGGTTGGGATGCTCAGCAGGGCCCCAGTTGGCATCACTCTGTTTTGTGAGCCACGTGTTTGTGTAGGAAGAGGGCATGAAAATTAAATAGGCTATGTGAAGAAAAGGAACACATCCTAAAATCATATACTTCCCAAAATGACTGTCTACGCATGTAATGTATGTATGCATGTCTTAAGTTAGTGTGCATTTTTACATTTGTTTTCACATTTTGAAAACTGTTGGAACAGTATGCTCTATGTTCTTTATGCATAATTGATATCATCTTGTCAGTGACTTGAAGATCTGTGTTTTCCGTTGTGCTACCAACCAGAAAAAAATATATAAATTGTAAAATAATTGTATAGGATTTTATAGTTTTTTAAAGAAATGAAAAATGAAAGATTTTTTAAAATCTGAAATTCTTATTATGAAAAGGCAATAAAGGATAAAAACAAAGAAACTCTTTATTATCTGAGTAGGTCAGTAATAAATTATGGAATGTCGACTAAATAGTCAGTGGATCACTTCTTTTCATACAGAACATGTTAAATTTCAGTAGATTTGGCTGAGCCTGGTATACCTGAGCCTGGTATACCTGAGTCTGGTATACCTGTGCCTGGTATACCTGAGCCTGGTATACCTGTGCCTGGTATAGCTGTGCCTGGTATGGCAGCTGCTTGGCTTAAATTAAAACATTCATATGAAATGGTCATAATATAGACGACTGACTCTTTTGTTCCCAAGAAACAACTGTATTTCACTTCTATACTAAAGCAAAAAAGAAATAAAAAATTAAAACAACTAACCACATTAAAATCTGATGGTTAATAATATGAAACCCTTAAAAATTCATATTATGAATTTTTTTTAGAATTTCTCATAAGATTGGTCATATTTTTAGAAGAGTGTTTCCCAGAATTGGAGCTGCATGTACAAGTCTGTTGGGCACAGTGTGTTTGCTTTAGTCAGGTCGTAGATGTGTGGTCCAGGATCCCCACAGTGTGTTTGCTTTAGTCAGGTCGTAGATGTGTGGACCAGGATGTGTCTCCACGGTGTGTTCAGCTTGGCTGTTCCTCGTTCACCTTCATAGCACATCCCAAACGGACACGTCTGCTCTCTTCACACAGATCTGTTCTATCCAGATCTGTGCTCTTTAGGCAACCATTTATATTATGCATCTAAACGCACACATAATAAAGAATTTATTTTTAAAAAACCTTTTATAGCATGTTTATGTTATTGGAGAACAACCACCACAGTGATATTATTCTGTTCAGTTACATAGTTGGATAAGTGGTCGGGAGCTGAGTTATAAAAAAAAAAAATAGTAAAACTTTTCATGATTCCAAGATGCCACAACTTTAGAACTAAAACATTTACCTTCAAGCATAAAAGATGCTTGTTAAAGGTGCTTATTATTATTATTATTATTAGTAGTAGTAGTGGTAGTATTACATTAAACATATCACACTTATACTCATGACAGCATTATAAAACTGGAAAATGTTAATGAGTAATATAAGGTTTAAGACAGACTTAAGTGGTTTCATCTGGAGATTTTTAAAATCGTAAAAACTGTTCACTGTAGTCAATACTAGTGCAGTTGTTTTTGTATTAAACTGACAGTAGAATGACTCATGGCTACCTACAACTGCTGCAAGTGCATTCATTTTATATAAATTAATTAGTATTCAGTGACTGTGTCATGGTACAAATTGTCGGTTGTGAACATTTAGTAGCAGTATTTATATTCAAGGCAGCATTCATCCACATTAAGCTCTGATCATCTTGAGCCCACCATGCTCGGTGTTTTAGTTGTACGCTGGTGCTTTTGTACGAGCAACACAAGCATAGTCATGATTTTAAATGATGTGCTTCGATATCTAACAAAGATGACGACATCAGTTTGTGTCCTCCAAGACACCCTACTGATATATAAAGTGCAGTGTACCAGTGCATCCTACAGTAGAGGTTTGAATCATAGCTGTGCCATGTGCAGCCACCTATGGCTTAGTGATTCTCACAAAAACAAGCAGATTGAAGACATTGGGTGTAAGAGATATTTCAGCTTTTATTGACTAGAAGAAGTGTGTTGGGAAACTTCAGAGGAAGTATAAAAAATACATTGTTAGTGTTGCAAATACAAATATAAGTATATTTCTAGAATATATAAATTTCAGTGCAGTACATTATATTCATTTCTCAATGGAATGGAAACAAGAAACTCTATGATCAGAGGCTGATATAAAGTTGTATAAACCCGTGTAAATAGAACACACACCAGCACATTGTTCCAGCTCATTCATACTGCTGAGCAATAATATGATATATTAATATACTGTAATTGATTTATTTAAAAATATATATCAAGAGAGAGACAATATTCATCTAGGACGAATGAAGACAGCAACATGCCTCATGTCATAACTGTATATTTTACTCCATTTAAATGTCATAACTGTATATCTTACTCCATTTAAATGTCCAAATGAAGACAGAAAGAATATTTTCCATCTGGCACATCATATATTTTAATTCAGTCTCTGCTACACTGAGTTATGGATTAAATTCACTTTTAATTTCAGGCACATTGCAATTAGAAAAAGTAATAAAATCCATGTCATCATTAATTTTTTTATATTTGTTATGCTGTGGTGTGTGTTGGTGTGTGTGTGTGTGTGTGTGTGTGTGTGGGTGGGTGTGTGTGTGAACATGTGTGTTTGTGTGTGTGTGCATGAAAAATATATCCATATTTCACAGAAATTAGATATTACATGACTTTTATTTGACTTTTTATTAATGCATAATTTACATTTAAAAAATGCTGTTTCTCATGAGAAATGTATGTTGTGTTTATTTAAAAGGACCTTCAGACAGAAGGAATCATTAAAAGTACCATTTATGAATAACTTAATTATTTTGTGTTGAAGAGGCACTAGTATTTCAGTGCGGTTATAATTAAAACAGTGTCTTTGCTGGTGTATGTACTTCAAGTACTAGACTGTAGTATATATCATTAACAGACGGTTATTTGCAAGCCATGAGTGTCATATTTGGTCACTTTGACACTTTTATAAAGGAACACTGGGTTTATGAAGAGTTACTCAAAGCTGGTTATAAAACACACACACACACACACACACACACCTGAGAACACCTTTAAAAAAGAGGGACATTGTGCATTTATTGGTCAGGATGCATTAGTTAACATTCAGTTGTGATAAATTATATACATGTAGTTCTTAACCACATCTTTGAAATCATATGATGTCTAAAAGTAGTATAATGCTACCTAAAGTAGTATAATGCTACCTAAAGTAGTATAATGCTACCTAAAGGTTGTCAAATATTTCACACGGAACATGCAAATTTAAACTTTTCAGGAGTAAAGCTTTATTCCTGAAGCTTTACTTTTGAAGATAATTACATTTAAAATATTCATATAGAACAAGTTTCCCTTGTTAATGTCTTCAGAAGCATAGATATTACCATAACTTCATAACATTTAGCACCAAAGTCTGGGGCTGGTTTTTTAGGGTCTTTCAGGAACACAGTGACTAGGTTTATATAGGGCTTGTTGGCATGGATGACGTCACAGAGTCGATTTAAATGTAAACACAGAGTAATTAGTTCAGTGCTCAGTACATTTGCCAGGTCTTGTAAAATGTAAAGCCATAACCTTTACAAACCTCTGACACATGCATAGATCCAGGATTGTATCTTCATTAATATCATCAATAATAACTCTAATATTATGGCTATCATAGGGTGTCTAATTGTGTCTACATAACACAGTTAAACATATGTCTATATATGTAAATAGGATTCAGTACATACACAGATGTATTTAACCAAAGATACCATCAATATTGTTTTATATATGAACACTATAAAGGAATGTGCTTTGCCTGTTTCAAAGGAGTTGGCTCTATTTTTCAGGGCTAGTTTGGATTCTGTCTGATAATCCCACCTGTGTACGTGTCAGGGTTTGTATTCATGCAGATGCCCGTGAAGCGAAGGACCTTTGTGTCTCCCCATCACTGACCACCTCACCCCCATGCTCAGCCCTGGCAGGGTAATCATACGTTATCTTAGGAGAGTCTGACTGTGTTGGAGGCAGCAGGAGATAGAACCAGCCTGACGGGTCTAGAACAGAGCCAGCCTGACGGGTCTAGAACAGAACCAGCCTGACGGGTCTAGAACAGAGCCAGCCTGACGGGTCTAGAACAGAACAAGTAGGAGGCAGCAGCTAATGAGCTTCTGGTAGCTGCTGAGAGAGAAAGAAAAGAGAAAGATTGTATTTTGTTTGTATTTGGTTTTTTGTGACACCATAACAGATTTATAACATTGTGATTTGAAGTTTAATTTGAGTGATTTGAGTGAATGTATTATTCTGATAATTGTACGTACTAAAAACACTGCAGCACAAATGCTCATAAACACTAATAAAGCGAAGCGCTAACGAACACGTCTTCCACAGCGTGGCTTTTGACAGGCAGGCAGGCGGAGCCCATGAACACTGTCCAGTCCATCAACCAGGGAGTTTCATCCTGTATCTGCAAAAAAAATAACACGAATGTTTGGAGCAAAGCAGCATTAACGAAAAGAACCAAAAATAGACCACAGAGACCGTAGGGAATTGATTATGTAATGGAATGTGTAAGTCTGAATTTATTAGAAGTATGCATTTGGATGCTATGAATATGCATTTGGATGCTATGAATATTTTCAGTGTTAACTATTTTCTACTGCCTGCTGCTTAGTTATTAAGTATCATGATGTACATGTTCTTTTTATAAGAAGACTGGCCCAATTTTCATTAAAAGTTTTTGTATAAGAAATACTGGGTCTATTATTTTCTAGATTTTCGAGCTTTTGTCTCTGAGGTTGCACTGGTTATCTAATATATAAACATGTATAGGTGTAGAGTATCGAACACATTTAATATATAAACATGTATAGGTGTATCGAGCACATTTAATGCCAACTGATGAGTTGGTGTTCTGGAAGTTCTTGGTAAAAAAGACAGGATGGATGCCCTGTCTTAGCCAGGTATGGAGGTGTGCTTTGGTAAAATAAGTGAATTAGGACAAAACACACACACACACATTAAAGCCAATGTTGTTAGCACATATTCACACTAACACACACACACCAAAGTCATTGTTGTTAGCATATATATACACTGGCACACACATACAGTACCGGTCAAAAGTTTGGACACACCTACTCATTGCTTATTTTTAGTATTTTCTACATAGGAAACCAGAAACATATTAAACCAATGAAGTAACACATATGTGATTACGCTGTGTGAGACGATAGTTGTTTATCTTAGATTGTAGATTCTTCAGCGTATCTCCCCTTTACTGTCCTCCTTAGCTCCACACTAGTGATGTTCTCCTGCTGCACGAAGCAGCCTATGATGCTTTTCTTGAAGAAATTCTCACATGTGGCACTTGAGGGACTAAGGTACTGAAAGAAAACTATGCTTCTACAATTGTGTTTTGAAACTCAGTTCATATATAGACCAACACCTTTACTAATGTATATTTGTCAAATTTAAGCACAACCCATTAGATTAGAATGTCTTTATTACTATTAAAGACACACATTCTGTCAGGTGCTTCCCAAACACAGTGCTCTTTAGCACACACTCATAGTGGCACACGCTGTTTCATCACAAGTTTACAACAGCTACTAATGTATTATTAAACAGTGTCTTGATTTCAGATCTTAGCTTTACTGCGCATTTGTGGTCGATTGTCAGCTGTTCTGGTTTGCGAAGGGGTTGCTACCAAACATACCAAATCACTCATATCCTGTTGTTTTCCTTGGTAACCTGTGCAGAACTGGGCTGTGCACTGGCCTGCGCTCCCAACACCTGGAGCCCTGGAGGTCATAGGCCTGATCTCCCTGATCTCCCTGGGAGAACAACGCAGGGCGGCTACTCAGTGACTTACAATTCACTGTTTTTAGGAAAGAGCCAGAGTAGTTAAGACAGCGTGATTGTACGTCTCCCCAGGGTTTTGTCTCTACTGTGTCTGTGTCTGTCTCTACTGTGTCTGTGTCTCCCCGGGGTTTTGTCTCTACTGTGTCTGTGTCTCCCCGGGGTTTTGTCTTTGTCTCTGTGCTCCCAGACAAGCAAATGAAGATCAGACACGAGCATGACGTTAAACGTTTGTGCTAAACGTAGATGAAAGTGCGGTGAAACTCAGGGTCGATCTTCTCCATGCGTCTCACAGAGCTCCTCTACAGGGGCTTCAGGCACTGTGCCTGTGTACTTACAAGCTTTGCCTAAGGGAAGAAGCTTTATCTGCTCATTTAAAGGGATCAGGGGTCCCTCAACATTTTGGCTTCAAGGAACTACAGGATCTCTATTTATAATATTATTTTAATTCACTTATTTGAAGTGACTTCACAATCATTGCCTCCAAGTAAAGAAAATAAAAATAAGAAAATATATGTTATGCATTGTGGGATCACATAAATATAAGCTGGAAACTAAATAATAACTTTTTAAAGCACTATTATCTGTCATCTAAATAAGGATATGCCTCTGTCGCTCATAAAATCAACATTACTCCATCATTTAAATCCAGGGTATGTCTGTATGATGTCATTAAGGGAAAAGAAATGCTTTTCTGAACATGAGGCAAATCGAACTGTGTTAAAGGGAATGCTTTGCTCTGATTGGACAGTCCAGTAGACCCAGGACCGCCTGCCTCTTAACAGTTCATCAGTTCCTCTGTGTTTGTGTCTTTGTCTCTGAGCCCAGTGCTCTTTCTGCTCTCAGCAAATCAAATATTCATGTAAGAACAGGATTCTGCTCCTAGATTTCTGATGCTCCTGGAGTTCCTCTGTTCCTGGACTTCTGCAGCTTCTGGAGTTACTTTACTTTCCAGTGCTTTCCCTGCACTGGGACTGTTAATTTCAATAGCAAGACCCTTTATCAGGGCCTGCCTCACCAATTCTTGAGAAATGAAATATGCATTTATCTAGAATAGTTGGTGAGGGCCTGAAATATGTGTAATGGGAATGATTACTACTCCATTTATTTGTTGAGGTGCACTGTAAAATGTCAGTAAAACCATCAGTGTTAAATTACCCCTATCATTGTTCCATAAGGAGAACTGGTCCAGTTCCACCTACACTCATATAGGTTGTACTACTATGTTTGGAGTATTTCTGTGTAGACAACAGATAATGTTTGATTTTATAATGCTTCGTTAGATTGTAATACTTTATAGTGTTTTGTTAGATTGCAATACTTTATAGTGCTTCATTAGATTGTAATACTTTATAATGCTTCATTAGATTGTAATACTGATGTAAACAGAAAACACTGCATGGAGGCAACGCTGGGGTTGGGGTCCAATGGTCGTGACCCAACAACTTGCTGTTGTCTTCAGGAGGCTTAGAGACACATGCACAGCGATCTGATTGGCTACCATCGGAGACTACGGTAAAGGACCTGTCCTGCACCCGGTGCGCTGAAGAGATGCAGTACAGTTGCTGCAGCGCTGACCTTTGCTGCCTACACAGTGGAGGAGGCAGGACGAAATCCAGTAGTCTCCTTCTGCTCTACTGTGGCAGCAACTCTGCAAGAACACCTTGGCCTCCTAGAGATCAGTGACCATGCATGCATCCAGTTTAAAACCCAGATCTGTAAACACAAATATACCTACTCTGCCATCAAGTGGTTAGTAGTGGTACTGCAGCATTCGAATGCTATCTTAAAACTTTTTTCTGCTTTCAAACAATATATATATTGTTTACATTATACATTAGTACTTGTGTCACAGTAGTACTTGTGGAATTAGTACTTGTGACATTAGTACTTGTGTGATATTAGTACTTGTATGTGACATTAGTACTTATGGTGCTTTGTGTGTGGTGTATTGCGTGGTTGTACTGATTGTAGTCTACTGTGTGCAGTGTATTGTGTTGTAACACACATTATTGTGTACTGTAGATGAGAGGCAGCTCTAAACATCTGTCTTTCTTCTCTTTTACCTGCTTTTGCAGATTGTAGATGTTGTAGATGTATAAGTCTGTGTTGCTACATTGAAGTTGTATTGGCCTCTTCACCTACTGTGCACTGTTTAGATTAAGTGTAATATTAATTTAAAGATTTAAAGAAGCATTTAGCCAAATATTAAACTTAATTTGCATTATAAATCTGCTGATAAGACTTGCCTCTGATATATTACCCACATTATCCAGTGGGTAAACCATGTTCCTGGGGTCACAGCTATTCATCAGACAAGCTCTTGAAAAAAATGAGCACTTCCCTCTCCACTGGTTTGAACTGGTCTCTTAGCAAAGCACCGCAATTCTATAGGCAAAATATGCATGTAGGAAATGTAAGTGCACTAATACAGCTGTAACTGCACAGAGATTTTACTGATTACACAGAGATTTTACTGATTACACAGAGATTTTACTGATGAACACTTGTAATGTACACTAACAATCATCTTTCACAGTAAACCTTTGCAGGAGGTTTAAAGGAATGTCCTATGGAACTAGTGCAGTCTGGATTATATACCAAATGATAACATTATGTACTGCATATGCTGTACCATAAAACTTTATGAAGGATCCCTTAAAATGCTAATTATATATTATACATGGCAGGTGTGTTGTGTCAACAGTATCTGAAAATAAATCTATAAATAGATTTAACCCATTTTAACTAGCAGGGATTGGCAGGGATGGTCAATGGTGAATCAGGAACAGACGGTGAATCAGGAACAGACACTGAATCAGGAACAGACACTGAATCAGGCTTCCCATATGCAGACACAACTTACAGTATGGGATTTATGCTATCAGTAATCTGACACAGATCAACATTACCACCTGCAGGACACAGGCAGAATCACACTGGCTGAATTTTCTCTTTTCAGCATAAAATTTTAGTTTTTCTCAGTTTCTTACACATTTTTACTGACCACTGGCCTGCAATTCTCAGCCACTTTGCCTATGTCAGCAGTGTAAAACTTGAATCACATTTTCCTGGACTCTCATTACAAACTCACCAACCAGTACAAACTTACCAACCAGTGCACACAGCACATTTAAGACAGAAGTTTAAGAGAGAATATGCTTGAATGTGAATCAGTGAATCAACTCTGACCTCAGCAGGACAAACACCAAAAAACTTTCCTCTACACGTGTGCATCAGTGGCAGGTCATTCTAGGTCAAGTATATTTGTCAAGTATGTATTTGTAGATGGATTTTTATCTATGCAGAAATGCCATACATTTACCATCACAGCCAGCACAAGGAGTTACAGCTCACCCTCAGCTCTATAGCCATGTACTATTCACAGCAAACTGAACTTACTGAATTTACAACTGAGCCAAATATAATCCATTCCATCAATAAAAGAATCCATTCCATCAATACAGTCTGCTGTTTGTACACTGTGACAACTGTGTTCTCAGTTTAGTGCTGCGGTGTGAA
>JAOYMR010000017.1:27759622-27773446 GCA_025802075.1 Tenebrosternarchus preto | reverse complement strand
ATGGACCTTGCTTTGTGCACTGGTGCACAGTCATTTGGATGGGTGAGCGAATACTTTTGGCAATATAGTGTATATATGCCTGTATACCATCAAGACGTCACTTTCATAGGTGCATGAAATTTTTGGAACAAATGAAGGTTTCTGTAGAGGGTTTAGCAATGCTGTGTCTGACGTGAGTCTAGGAGAGATTAGCGCAATAACTGGCCACGTGCCCTTGGCAGCAAACGGTGGTGGTGGTGGTGGTGGTGGGTATCAGCTGAGCTGCAGGTCAGTCCTGCTCATTCCGACTCTTCAGCTCTATAAACGACTCCGTTCCCCAAGGCCTCATTAAGAATTTCTGCCATCTGGGTGAGCTTTGAGGAAACTTGGCTTCCTGTCGAGTTTGATGTTTAACACTGAAACTCCCTGGTGTTTTATGTTTAACACTGAAACTCCCTGGTGTTTTATGTTTAACACTGAAACTCCCTGGTGTTTGATGTTTAACACTGAAACTCCCTGGTGTTTGATGTTTAACACTGAAACTCCCTGGTGTTTTG
This sequence comes from Tenebrosternarchus preto, assembly GCA_025802075.1. Classification (NCBI taxonomy): domain Eukaryota; kingdom Metazoa; phylum Chordata; class Actinopteri; order Gymnotiformes; family Apteronotidae; genus Tenebrosternarchus; species Tenebrosternarchus preto. The sequence goes on along the minus strand of JAOYMR010000017.1, from coordinate 27,772,910 downwards.
TAGTAAAGCTCTTTACATTAATCGACTCTTCCCTAAATCCGGCTCTGTGTATATGTTTACTAGCATGGCTGAAATTGTGTTCATTTTACAAGAAGCTCCATGACGATGCTGATCATCACTTTCTGAAACATCAAGCTACTTTCACTTTCAAATGTCTTGACACCAATTCCAGGCTCCTTCCTGGCTCTGCTTTAGAACATCATCTAACTCGAGCGCTTTGGCGATTTCTCTAGATCAGCTACGAACATCCAGTTTCTCTTCCTTTCTCTTGTACCTGGAATCGTTCTGCTATCACAGATGTAGTGAGAAATGCCAGCTAAGGACGTCTTTGTAACTTTTCTTACTCAACTGTGCAAGTTGCACAAGGCAAAGCTGAATGTTTTAGTACACGTTACTTAGAATGATGTCAGCTCTACAAATTCTCCACAAAATACTCAAATATTCCTCTATATAAACCTCCACTGTTCATCTAGGATGCAACTCTTGTCCCTTTTAATGGTAAACTACTGTATTAAACTCAATAATAATCATACTATTTAATAATAATTTAATAATAATAATTACTATTTAATAATAATCCAATAATAATAATACTATTTAATAATTATTATTTAATAATAATTTAATAATAATCATTACTGTTTAAAAATAATTTAATAATAATGATACTATTTAAAATGTTAATCAGTGAGTTATCAGGTAACAGACTTTTGGTACAAACCAGGACAATGCAGGTACATTGATAATGGGGTCATTTTGGAAAACATCCATGGGTTTATTATTACTGCTCCTATCAAGCAGCAGGATGTAGGATCGGTTTTGGAAGGGTTTAGGTTTGCAGCAAGAGGTTTGCAACTTCCGCAGTGCGTGAGAATGATTGTTATGGAGACAAAAACAAGCAGATTATACTGCACTTGCTTCACGTGCTGATCACTGCCATAGTTTGAATAATGGGAACAATGATTCCCATTATTACCCATGATTCATTGCTCTTTTGTACTGAATACCTGAGAGATCAGACATTTCACAACATCTCACATGAATGTTTTACTGCTTTGCTTCACATTGATTGAATAACCCAAACCAAAGATCAAAGGAGTTTGTTTCTTATTTACAAGAGTATCCGTTCCTGGATTTGTTTAGCATATGAATGTAGCATGTTCTAGTCATGAGTCTCTGCTGATGGACAGAGAAGTTTGCGTTGAATCTTTGAATGTATTTATTTTTCGTGGGCATTGTGGGTAATATTTCCATGAATGTAGGCATCTTGCTCCGTTTTCATGACGTTTGGCTTGATGGAGTACATGATCAGCTTGTGCAGCGCTGAGCCAAACGAACACTAACAGAAACACTAACAGTCCTGATGCAGTGAAACAGCCAGAGAGCATGAGAGTCTAGCATGGCATGGAAGAAAACACTTTTCCTTGCATAGTTCTTTTCCTTTCCAATCCAATGGAAAAACAGTCCTAACAGAGAGGGCCAGTTGCCAGTTCAATAGCTGAACATTCCAGTTATGTAAAAATATCTGAAAGATAATCAGTTTTAATTAATGACATTTTTTCCAGATCAACAACAGGTAAATATGAATTCATTCAGTGATGAGGAATGCGTGATTGTTTACTGAACATCACACATCCAATCATCCACATTCCACGATTGCTTGTTTAGTGAACTGTAACTTTGTTTTCTTCTGATTAAGGTGTAGTGCTGGTTTCAACTGGCCTTTTCTGTACATAAAACTCATTTCATTCAGCCGATTTCTTACAGTTGTGTCAAACACTGACTACTGTTCCCAGCTGTCCGTTTTGTTGTTTTATTTAAGACGTAGTACTTTATGTTTTCTGTCCTGATGCTTTGAGGTCTTCTTGGCATTTTCCTTTGATGACCTTCTCTGTTTCAGATTGCAACTCTCTTGTTTGGGCCACATTTCTTCAAGCACTCCCTTTAATGGCAGAGTAATTTGCATTTTTAGACTTGTGCTGGGATTCATTTTAGAAATGCAAATAACAATGATTCTGCATTTTTCTTTCCTCTGCATGAAAATGTGAAAACATATTACAACGATTTGTTTGATGTATGTTTTACACAGCTACTGAACAAAAACCATTTTGTATCATACATGTAATTTATTTGTTATGATGTTAAAAACCCAGCAGTGAACCAATTCCATCATTTTTACCAGGCGTTCTAGACCTCACAAAGACACGAGACAGAGACGACACATGAACCTCACAAAGCCATTCTGTGAATGTCAATAGGCTGGAGGTGGAAATCTCTTTATAACACTAGCAAGCCTGGGGCTCTGTGCCGGGCTTCAGTAACTCTGGTACTATGAAGAGCAGGATTCACTGGTAGTTATGGAGGAAAAAAAACCCTCGGAATTCTTATGCATGGAAACATCTGTAAATAAAGGTGATATTTATTCAGTTTGAAAAAACAAAATCTAAGCTCATGCAATTCAGTTCGAAATCATGTAAACAAGATCACTTGGAGAAATGCTGAATGCACAACAGCTCTCCACATTCTTAAAACAAATAAACAAACAAGGAATGTGTTCAGGCTGTTTTCAGAGTAGATAAAACCAAAGTGTAAAACGGAGGAGACAGATACCAGAATATTCATTTCACCTGGATTGGACACAGATCAGACAAATTTATTTTGTTTATTGCTGCAGGGATTAAGACATCATCATCTTGCTCAATCTCACCTGCACACATGCACACGCACACATGCACACATGCACGTTCACATAGAAACAGGCACACAGTCACATGGTCCCTGATGCAGAATGCGCGCGCGCACACACACACACACACACACCCCTCTTTCACAGCAGCACAAAAACCTGGGGGAGGTGCACCATTGGTGCACGCCAAAAAAAAAAAAAAAAAAGACAAACTCTTCTGAACGCTACTAAGACAAAGGTGAGCATCATTACATACACACCCAACACGCAAAGCAACGCTTCCATACTGTGTGGTGGCGGTGGTTGCTAAGAGTAACGTTTAGCTTACTAAGACTCTGACAAGGGCATCCACAGTGAACGGGATTTAGAAATGTCAAATTCAGTTAAAAGAAGGAAAGACGTTGTTTAGATCAAGGGATTGCGCAAGCAAGCCAAAGCATTCAGATGAACCTACTGTGCTCTGTGGGAGACATGGTGGAACTGGAGAAGAATGGGATTTGATGAGGTAATAAAGAAGAATGGAATAATGGAATTTCATGAGGTAATAAAGACATTGGAGAACTGCAGGGTGGTTGCCATGGCATCAGTTCACACACCTTCCACGAGTCTTTCAGGAATGCTTTACTCTTTCAAAATGTATATTCAGACTGAACTGGACCATTATGGAAACAAGCATGTCTGATCTGCTGTACAGAGTCACCAAAGCACATTCTCGGAGGAACAATACGTGCACGGCCATCTTCAGATCAGGAAGTGAGGGTGATTCATCATGAATCTTCAAAGGGCAATTAAGGGCAAAGGTCAAAGACCACCTGGAAACCACCTGTGCTGTAAAATGGTAGTTGGATTATGATTTACAGAACGAGGCTTTTCTGATGATTCTTTTTCTTCTAAATGTAATCAAGATACATAATCCATATACAATTTTTCCATTTCCTGCAATTACTAGACCATAAAAATATATATTGTTGTAATTCTAAGCATATAAATGAGAGCTCCCAGTATTAACACTTGTAAAACAGGCACAATAGTGTCACCCTGGATAGGAATGTTGGAGAAGAACAAAGGCCCTAATCTCCCATTTAACATAGCAACAGAATACATTACAACCATAGCAACAGAATACATTACAACCATAGCAACAGAATACATTACAACTACAGCAACAGAAGTATGTCATATTCCACAGTCATTTAAGAGGCTAATATGGATAGATTATTGCTGTAATCATATCTTTAAAAAAAAAAAAAAAACTACCCCGTCATAAAAATAAGAAAAACAAACATTTCCGTCCATCACTTTATACAGCTTCAGTAGTATTAAATTGCAAATTCTCCCACACTCCTAAATGAATGTGGAGAGTGCATATCCAGCACAGTAGTATATAGTAAGGCCTCAGTTGTTGTTGGCAAACAGACAGAGAGGAAGAGACAGGAAGAAAGAGAAAGAGAACATACATGTCTTAATTAAGCCTTTCTTTACCTTAAAAGCCTCATCATGTTCAAATAGAAATCTTACAATCTGTGGAACAGGTCAGTGATAACAAGGATAATGGGAATGATGTCCGTCTCCGGGGAGGAGGGGAGAGCGATCCACTGGCAACGCCATGACGACCAGAGAGGTTTCTCAGCAACACTTCTGGCAGCCAGCTTCACGTTGATGGTACCAGTTTTTTTAATTTTTCTATCTCCAGCTGCAAAATGAAGAAGAAACCAAATGTTCAAAAGCAATTGTTCTTCGAACTGTAAGGTTGACTGCACTAAAAACAAGCAGGACCAGAAAACCACACTCAGTGACCCGTGAGTCTGTTTTTGTTTTCAGTCATCTGCCTCACCATCAGAGATCCAACTAAATATCAAGCACTGGCGCAACGGCCAACCCCGATTCTGTTATTTACATATGATGCAAATGCAAGCAAACCTTTTACAGCTTTTAAAAAGGGTCCGTTATACCACACACTGCCAGATCTTTTATTTACAGTCTGAGTTCCAGGTGAGCTGATTTTTCTTCCTATATTTTGAAATCTCTCACCATAATGATATAAATAATGGTTTCTTTGTTTTGCCACTTAACCTGGAGGACTCAATTCTCTTAGCGATTTGTGTGATCCCAGGTCCCCCCTGCTCAGAAGCAGCTAGTAAAACCTCTGGCAAGGAAAAGCTTAACGAAGAGCTTAACGATTTGGACCGATTTACCTGCAGCATCACCCGTTTTGTCCGCTCCTCCTCCAGCTCATTCCTCAGCTCAGAGAGCTCTCTCCTGCAAAGAAACACAAACCCAGGTTACATCCTTCATATTCAGCTGTGTCTACATGACCCTTCTGATGAAATTTGGAAGGGGTTTGTAATACAAGTCTATTAGGAAAATAAGAGTAATGTGACTAATAAAGTATAAATTAAAGGTTTATTACAGGGCGGGCCTGTATCAGCCTGGCCTTTTTTCAGCGTTGTGAAGAAGGGTCTAGGGCATTAGTAGTACATCGTCACTGACCGTGTGCATATGTTATTTTAGCCAGTTAACTTAAAGTGACAACTACAAACGAGAAACAGACACCGTGGCGTATCTCACTGAAAAGTTGTTTCCAAGGTTACCCTTCATCAAAAGTCTCACCATAAATCAGCAAAGTTGGCCAGATGCATCTGATTTTGGCCAGAAAGGACAAAGGTATGACCTACGAGATGTTTGCCTGTCTGACATGTAACCTGCAGTGCCACTGTGTATCATCACCTGGAGCTCTGCTCTGAGAACCGCTGAGCGAGATTTTAGAATCCAAACAGTAACTTATGATTTCACATGAATATATAATGAATATATAATGTGAAAATGTTGATCAGAACATATCAGATCCTTAAACATTGAACCAGCCTGAATGTACATGTTGATATGGGGATAAAGACCTGCTTTATAAAGCCTATAGACTTGGAGTAATTGAGAAGATTTGGAAGCAATAGCAGCTTCTCCTTACTCCTGCTGCTTCTTCAGTAATTCTACGGAGAGCAGCAGGTCCTTCATCTGCATCCTGAGCTCCTGCAGGTCGCCTCCTCTCTCCTCCTCCACCTCCACCTTTGCTTTTGGCTCAGGGGTGGGTGTGGGGGCAGCTTTATGTGCAGTAGCTGAAGGTGGTGCTGATGGAGATGGCTGTGCAAACAAACACACACAGATCATGATGCTTCACAAGTTCAGTAATTTGAAGAGCCAGACTCAAATTCAAAAAACAGATCAACTTGGAGTCATATTACTATGAAACAGCAAACAAATGATGAACAAATGTCCATAACCAAAAACTCAGAGCCCTGGATTCATCTCGACTGCTCGGGTCGTGGCGTTTTACTATATAAACAGAAGGGTTTCCCTTTATAAGCCCATTTCTCTTCAGTCTTCTTCTGTTATCTTGACAGGTAGGAAGAAACTACGGCACACAGTGGGACGCTCGCGCCCGAACACGCTCGCGCCCGAACACGCTCGCACTGCTTGGGGGACACTGTCAGACTTTTGAGCATCGTCTGTATGAAGCTGACGAATCATCACGCAGTGTCTGAAGTCACGGTGGCTCAAACGCAAACAGGAAACACAGGAAACATCAGCAGCTCATACTATGACAGATTAGAGATAGATCATCTTAATCACGCTGATGCAGAAATGCTTTTACAGCTGAGCTCTACAAAGCAACTCCAAGCCAGAACAACAAAGTGTAGGACAGTATGTGAATTGTGCTTTAAATCTGGACTCCAGTGAAGTGTGAAAATCATCCTACCTTCCAGGTTTCCGAGGACTTTGGTTTTGGCGTTTCCTCCTCTTCTGTTTTTACCGCTTTCTCAGTGCCTTCCTTGTTCGGCTGTATACAGACGACAGGTTGCATTCACACAGAGCATGGCCACAGTCTGCTCACCTGCCGCTGGCAAGGCTACAGGTGAGGTTGCAGCTACAACACCTCCAGGTGTTCTCACTCAGTTTACCTGCTTGGATGCTCTGATCCAGGGTCAGACGAATGTTCCACGAGACTACACACTAAAGTAGGCACACAACTACACAACTCTGTAGGTTTGTCTTTTGGAAATGGTTAATATGTCCACAATGGATGAGCATCACATCACAAATAAACATGTTTAATGGAACCTGCTTCACCTGTCTAATGGTTCACAGAAGTGAAATAAACTTTAAAGGTTTGGGCATGTCAGAGTAAATTCTACCCTAGTTATAATGAGTTAGGTTAAGTATCAGGATTACTTGCTGTAGTTTATCTGGATTAAAACAACAAATAACCTGTCCTGCAGGTGAACCACCTCTGCAAAAGTGACCATGACCACAGCAAGCACTAGGATTAAGCACCAGGATTAAGAACTGCTTCCCAAGTGCACATCCCTGATCATGGATTTGTTCATCATTAAATGAAACATCTGTCATTGGTTTGCCGAAACCCAGCGTCTCCTACAGACTGAGGCCTTCACACACCGTCTGGGCGCCGCCGAACTGGGCTGGGAGGCGTCTGCCTGGCATCTTTGGTCTGCTTGCTGTTGGGTGAGACAGTTTCTCCGAGGTAGAAGAGACGTCGTCGAAGCTCAAGAGATCTAGTAAAGCAGCAAGACAGGTGGATCAGTCCGTGTCTCACGCACAAACAGAGCTACGCTCAACCTAAACGCGTGGATTAAGCCAGAGAAAAGAGCAGCAGACAGTGAGAACATGTCCGTCTGCCACTGCAGGCACGTGGCTCTCACAAGTCTGTTGTAAGAAAAACTAGTGCAACTCCACACGTACAGAGCGGTTACGTACCAGAGTCTGAGGTCTTCTCACCCCAATCCCCTGACAGCGTTTTTGGTTTGCTGTGTAATGTCGGCTCGAGTTCTGATTTTGGTCGGATAGGAGGAATTTCTCCATTGTGTCTGGAGGAAGAAAGAAACCCAGGAGATGCTGAAACCCCAGGATCAACCTGTGACGCGTGGAACTGTTTTACGAACCAAAAACCAAAGACTGGTCCCTCTGTGGTGTTCATGAAACTTACTTGGCCACGGGGGTGGGCACCAGGGGCTTGTCCAGGCGCCTGCCCTGCACGGACGCAGGCCGGGGCAGCCCCTTGCCCGGCGGGGGGACAGGCTTTTTCGGGGGCACGAGCGGGGCAGCCGGCTTGGCGGGTCTCTCGGGAACAGGCCTGTCCACTGGAAGGGAAAAAAACCTTCAGTCCTCATTTAGGAGAACTTCATACATCATGTTTTTAAATGTTTTATGTCATTTAATAACTGCCCTTCTTATATATGTTACCATGTCCAAGTTCAATCAATCATCCATAATATTAAAACCACTCAAATATATTTACTTTCCAGACATGAAGCAAATAAAACATGTATGTGCCTCAACAGTTTAAAGCACCAGCCGATGTTTGTTAAAAAGTCTCTATGCTGAATTAGAGCAGCTTTCTCAGGGACTTTGACGGAAACATTTAGCGTCAGCATTTTAAACCACAGATCACTTCAATACAGTAAATGGCCAATACATTAAAGAGGCCATTTAAGGTCAAGATCACTGTCAGAATGCCTGTAGCACAGCGAAGCAGAGTTCCAGAACACTCAAAATATACCATGAGTTCCAAAACACTCAGGCGACAACACTCAAATATACGATGAGTTCTAGAACAGTTGGGCGGCAACACTCAAATATACGATGAGCGGCAAAGACTCAGAACGCTGCACTCCAGGGAAGGAGTTAAGGGAGGACGACCTCATTCGACAGCAAGCAGTGGGAAGGCCACCAGAGCTGTGTAGCTGTACACAGTACTGCTTCTCCAGCCCAGCTCCAGTGGTTAGGCAGCTGGCTGTGTGCTTGCCAGCCCTGGCTCTGCACCATCTGAACTCTAACTGGTCATCATCTCCAATACTTCATTACCCAAACAGAAGCTCAAATAATGGGGCACTTCCTCATTTTCAAGCTTCCAGGCACTGAGCACAGCGTAACCCTGGTAGGGGCTCCAGCCGAAGAGTTGTGGGTTGTCTTTCCTATGCAGACGTCCATTAACAGAGTCCTTATTTACTCTGAATGGTCTGTATGAATGGTCAGCTAGTTTCAGTTCCATCCTAAGAAGTTACAATTCAGACACTGATCAGTTCTAGAGGTATTTTACTCTCGCCAAAAAGGCAAAAGGTCTTAAAACACTGCATCTACTGTAATAAGAGCACACTTAGACTACCAACACAGCTAGGGTCCTACTAGCCACTGCCTCCAAAATGCTGAGAGACTTCATTTTCAGGCAGAAACATTTTTGTAAAGTTTTACACTCATATACTTTGTTTCCTGATTAACAAACTAACTATAGCATACCTTGTCTCCGGATAATTCAAACCACAATAATTGAAACCACAATCAGGAAATCTGCCAGAGACACAGTCGAGTTCTGAGACCTGCTGTGATCTCTACAGGTTTCAGAGATGACTGTAATCGCCGCCATGGCTCCCGTCGTTCACTCAGCCTACCTTTGTCTTCGCTCCGTGTTTGTAGGGGTTTCTTGTCACTGCTTGGGACCTCTGGCTTGGAGACTGAGAAGCGAAGCATGGTGTGTTAACTGGGGTCCCCTCACGCTTGCTCACACACTCTCGATGGCTCACTCGCTCACTCACTAACTCACTCACTCACTCTCACTGCGTACACAAGCAACAGACAGCAGAAGAAAGTGCACAGAGACCAACTCAGGAAAGGTGCATTCGCTCGCTCGGCTTCCTGTGTGGGCAGAGGAGACGGAGCAGAAATCTAGCAACACTTACAGTAGAACAGAAACCTCAGGAGAACATAACAAAACACTGAGCAAAAGGAGACTAAACCCACAGCACCACCTGAAGACCGAGAGCTGCAGACGACGCCTCAAACCTGAGGAGAACCGATTGGTTTTGCTCATAGCTGCCAAGCAGTAGAACAGACACAAACCGGTTCAGGAGGAAAATCATGATAAGCCTCGAGTGTTGCAGGAAATTAAAGGAAGCCCTAAGGCAGACAGTCAGGATGACTGTGTTGAGCAGGGCAGTTTTATTAAGGACATAGTGCAGAAATTTGTTTATAAAAATCTCAGGAGGGAAATAACCAGACAATGAACAAAACATAGCATTGCCATCAGTGAAAGATGGTGGAGTCCTGAGAGTCAGACCAACACAACACCAGCTTCCATTCGTTTGGCCTTTTACTCAGTCAGATTCTTAGATGAAAGGCTCCTTCAAACAATCTTTTTCAGGGCAGAGGAAGAGAGAAAGACAGTGAGGGACAGAGAGAAAGGGAGAGAGAGGGGTGAGAGAGAAAGAGAGAGAGAGAGAGAGAGAGGGGAAGAGAGAGAGACAGGGGGTGAGAGAGAGACCTGTGAGGAACAATCATACCTGTGGATTTGGATGGTGGTGGCGGTTTCTTTGGTTTCTGAAAACAGAAAGAAAAAGTGACGTTTTTCCTACGATTGAAAGTCACTTAGAAACCAAACCCCAAACATAAATCCCATCTCTCATCCTTAGATCCAACAGAGCCCACGTCCTTCATGTCTGTGTTCTGAGTACCAGCTTCCAAAACTTTTAACCTAAATATCATACAGTTCAGATTCAATCAATAATCCTCTTAAAAATATAACCATGCTAACAAATATGAAGTTAAACATTAAGGGTATCATTAAGGGACATAAAGGGTGTGAAGTAACACAGCAGAAAGTAATTGTTATTTCTAATGCCAATAGTGGGTTTGTGTGTGATCAGAAATATCACAGCTCTGGAGATCATATGATAAATGGGCCTCTGTCACAGGAGTTATTACACTCAGTTCACAATAAACAAGGTGTCAGAGAAAACTATGACACAGTACAAATCAATGTCCAAAACATGTACGTTTCTGTGAAAACATTCCTCACCTCTTCTGGTTCTTGTTTGGGAGACGGTTTAACGGAGCCTTTTGAGACGAGCACCTATACAGCCGGAAAGAAGAAACGCTCGTTAAACTGCTTGTTAAACTGCACGTTAATCAACAAGGACAAAATATAGAGAGAAAAAACTAAGTTCTATTAATAATGTTATATAAATGTACTTTAACACACATTTCTATAGTCCTATAAACACAAATGATGTCATTTAAAGTGGACTGCTGTCCTAGTCATGTAGTGTAGTTTAGGATCACAGGTTTACGTAAATCACAGGATTACATAATCCAGACATTTATAAGCACTAATAACACAGATGTGCTAATTAGCTGTCTAGTGTTGTCAGATGAGCAGCAGGGAGATGATCACATGACCGAGCACTGAGCAGCAGTTCTTTACCTCTTTGTCTGGTTCTGAGATCACCATCACGAAGTTGTCAGGGAACACTCCCTCTCTGCCGTTGAGCTCTCCTCTCCACCAGCCTGGCTCTCCTGTGTCCTGAGACCACCACATGTCTGAGTGTGAGTGGGTGTTTATCCTCACCACGCTTAACATTAACCCACATCCTTCTCTAGAACAACAGCTATATCAGATCTATTTAGAGACAACTCCACTGAGGCCGTTAGCACAATCCACTGACTGCATTAAACAGAAATCACTGCTGCAGTTCTCATAAGGACCACTAGGTGGAGGTACAACTTAAATAATTAGGCCGCTGCTCCCTGCTGGTACTAGAGAGCTGACGGAGCCCAAAGTCTTCACACCACCAGGAAATGGATGTGGGATGTTCAGTACCTGAGAGGCTGTGGGATGATGAGACCCAAGAGGTGTCTACACCCCCCCCCAACTCCACCTAACAGGCAGCCCTGGGTTTATACACAACACTGCTACTGTGGGTGCCGGCAGCAACAGAAACAGTCACGTCAGGTGACACCGAGCTGTAACCACAGCCGTCTGCTTTGGACAGGGCAGGGGAACACCTTAGCAACACCTTAGCAACACCTTACAGAGGGTTGCTCTAAAAATGAAAGAAACACAGTCCTGTATGTACATTCTATATGAACAAACTGGTGCAGACACACCACATAAACAGAGCCGTTGGAAGATCGGGTTAGGGTTAGGGTGTTAGGGTTAGGGTTAAAGCTGACCCTCAAACGCTGGGGACACACACCAGAATCATAACAGCTACTGCAGGGCAAACACGCTTTATCTGAAGACATGGTGACATCAGTGGCCAACATCTTAACAACTGACATGGTGGCAAAATAAACCCTAGCAACCACAGTAACTCTACTCTGTCTGAGCTCCGCCCACGTGCCGTCGACTCACCTTACTCACTAAATGAATGATGTCACCTTCCTTAATGTCCAGTTCATCCTGGTTGGTAGCCTGGTACGCGTACGTGGCCTTGCAGTGCTCCTTCACTGTGAGCAGAACGAAGGAACATCACTGTTACGGACCATGACAGGACGAAGTTAGTACAACTAAATAATCTAAATAACTAAACAACTAAATAACAAAAAAACAACGAAATAACAACTAAATAACTAAATAATCTAAATAACTAGAAGTTAGTACAACTAAATAATCCTGATTCTCTAATCAGTGTATTTGTCACTAAAGTGACAAACTGTCGCAGTTAAATCATTCAACTTAATACATTGAAAATGGTTGTTTATTCAAGTTCACGTCAGATTCTTGGGTGAAAAAGCAAACATGACTTTTCTCATCCGTTTCATTGTAAATCTCCATTTGCACCCAGGAATTTCCCTCAGACAAGCACAGGCTCTCATGACTCAAACGGACACCATCACTAATCGCCCGCGCTCCACTTTACTGGCGGACCTGGTGCAGGTCTGGAGGGGTCTGAGCTCCGTGAGCGGCTGGGAGTCAGCGGGTGGGTGTAGGCGGCAGCGGCAGCACTTCCTCGGGCTGGACACCCACCTTTGCCCCTGCTCTCCCCATCTCTCTCAGCTTTCTGGGCATCTGGAGCGCTTGAATGGGGCTTAGCAGCAGGTGGTAACGATGGAAGGGGCTGGAATGAAGCAGAAGCACAGGTGGGTTTAGTGCGGTCACAAACCCTGAACCCAGGTGGGTTTAGTGCGGTCACAAACCCTGAACCCAGGTGGGTTTAGTGCAGTCACAAACCTTGAAACCAGCAAACCATGGAACACCTCACAGCACACAACATTCATGTTTACTAGCAGAAGTGAGAGGCAGACAGACAGACAGACAGACAGACAGAGAGAGAGAGAGAGAGAGAGAGAGAGAGAGAGAGAATTACTGCTTTTCTAGGTTACTGTCAAATCAATATGTAAATGAATGCATTATAAAAAGTGGAGCAGAACTCTGTGAAGCACAAGGCCACTGCCTTCAGTAGTACTGAATATTTTTAGTGCCGTTTCAGGGAAGATCTGAAAACCAAAGAAGAGCTTCAGTATATTTGGAAACACTGAGCATCTGAACAGGAAAGGGGTTCATTGTTCATTCTAATGTATTCATTCCACATTATTCCATATTTTCACTCACACTGTTTTTGAAATGAATCAGAGAGAGAAAAGAAAGGAAAAAAAACTAAAGAGAAAAAAGGACCAAGAGAGAAGTGGAGAGTGTGAGCAGCAGGAGAGCAGAGATCTGCCAAACGAAAATGGTGGAAACGGGGGGGGGGGGGGGGGGGGGGGGGGGGGGCGGGGGGGCGGGGGGGGGGGGGGGGGGGCGGGGGGGGGGGGGGG
>JAOYMR010000017.1:27711281-27729212 GCA_025802075.1 Tenebrosternarchus preto | reverse complement strand
ACACACACACACACACACACACTCACCCCACCCCCCCACACACACACACTTACCCCACCCCCACACACACACACCATAACCAATCAAACTGTGACCTGTGACTGTACAAAACAGTAAGACAGTATCTAGGGATCCTAGGTTACAGAAGAGAGACACCAGCACTGCAGTGCCAAACACAAACTGATGTCAACATCAGATATCTGTGTGTGTGTGTGTGTGCGCACTCTGAATCCCACACTGAGCAGTTTAAACTGGATTTTACCAGTTCTGTGAGGTTTTGAGAGTGGTTGGAGTTTATTGGCACAGTAGTGAAAGTACGGTAGCGTGATAAGAGGCTGAGTCATGGTCACGCGTGTGTGTGTGTGTGTGCGCGCGCGTGTGTTTGTGTCTGGAGCCTGGATCAGGAGTCTGGTTTCAGAGTCTGGATCCGGAATCTTGTCCTGGAGTGTGGATGTGGAATTTAGATCTGGAGTCTGGTCCTGGAGTTTGGATCTGCAGTCTGGATCTGGGGTTGGAGTCCAGGGTTCTGTAAATGACAGTGAGGTGCTAGACCTTCTGAACAATGACAGTAGTGATTTCAAAAAGAATACAAAACTGGAAAAAGTCCAAAGACCTTTTTGACATGAACAAAGATTAAAGAGGATGACCAAAGGCACAAAGAAGCCATATTTTATTTTGATTTAATTTCTCCTTTCAGTTCTTGGACATCTGTAGTAAAATGTGGCAAATTATGGTTATACTCTGAGTTATGATTATACTCTAAATTATGGTTATACTCTAAGTTATGATTATACTCTAAATTATGGTTATACTCTAAGTTATGATTATACTCTAAATTATGGTTATACTCTAAGTTATGATTATACTCTAAATTATGATTATACTCTAAATTGCTCTGGGTATTTTTGTATTTTGGGGAATTTTCTCTAAAATACAAAACAAAAACAAAAAAACATGCTGAAAATAGTTAAAATTAATTTGGACAAGAACTTCCACAAAAACTTCCACAAGAACTTCCACAAGCTGCAAAACTGTTGAGGCTGTGAGCCCCTTTTTACTGAGATGTTTTTCTTCTCCTTTGAATTTCATCGTCTCTGAATTTCAGAGCACATGAAAATTTACGACATTCACTTTCTAGCACAAGCGGAATCTTCAAGGATCCCTGATGCATGTTGGTCTTCACAGATCCCACAGGCCAAACGCACGCCTTCACTTTACTCAACTGTTTGCTTTCCTGAACACGACGTAAGATGTTGCCTTTAACTCACTCAAGGTGTTTAACTGGGGCGCCTGCAGGTATGTGTGTCTATTTACTAGAGCAGTTAAACGCCGACCATAAAGGGCGGCATGGGGCACATATATAGTTAAATGAGTCCTCACAGAAATAATGAATTCTTTCACTGGAGGCAGTACCTAAAATGGCTCAGTGAAGATCACATAGCTCAGATCAAAGTAGGCCTGGGGAGGGGGGTTAATCCACCCGAGTGCCTTCCCCATTTCCCCCCCCATGTGTTGGCTGTTAAAGCCTGCTGGGCAGAGCCAGGGTGGCCCTGTGCCGTTTTGTATTAGCTGATTAGGATCTTCATGGGTGCATTTAAGTCTGGCAGCATGTGTGGCATAATCAGTGAAGGAAGAGCTGTAGTAGTGTTCCCACTTTATTCAGCACTGGGGAGGTGAGCCTGTCCGTTTGCGCAGGTGGCTGTGGGTGTGGCCAGGACTCTACTGCCAGCTGGGATCCAGGGGAGATGAAGAGAACTCGTAGTATGATAACCTTACTGAACCAAGCTCTGGTCCGGAGCGACGTTCACCTGGTTTTTGATGCTGTGGACGCTGACGCTTGTGGGGAAGCTATATGAGAAGACAAGCGTGCTTGTGTTTTAGGCGCCTGGTCAGAATAATGACTGCTGTTCCCAGCATGGACAAGGTGACGCAGGGCTGGGACTCACGGCCCCAGCTTACATCGCCGGGTTACTGTTAGCAGGCATTCTTTCAGATCCACCACAGAAACCCGTAAAGAGCACCCTGGGGCAGGTCCTGCTCACGTCAGGGTTCTGTTGTTTCGCAGCCAGGCTAGACCTGTTGCAGCTGGTTTATCTGAGTCTCATGACTTTGCGCATTGTTGGCCAGTTCATCACCCTCTTCTGCACATCAAATTCACTGTAATGCTTCTCTGCTTCCACTTTTGACTGGGTTAGGGTTAGGGTTAGGGTTAGGGCTCTCAGCCTGTCTGAGAGCCACAGGCTGGTGGATCAAGGCAGCAAGTCCAGGCACAGGATGATCTCAACACGTACTGGTCAGCTGATCTTAGTGGAGGAGAGAGCAGCTCCACCTGACTTCCCTTGTTCTGTTGAATTGCTGCTGGACGGGGGGTGGGGGGAAGTGTTCGGGGGTGTAGCCGGGGGATGTGGGTGGAGGCGTGTCCTGCAGGCCTGCCCTCTGTAGTTCACTATTCTCCTGAGAGTATCAGGTAATCTGCATATAAATGGACCACAAACAGGTCAGACTGGATGTTAATCCTCTGCTAACAGCTGATCCTGTAATATTCCTGCGGTGTTTACAGCTGGGGGTCAGTGTGAAGCGGGGATTACTGTGATTTACCCTGCAACTGGTGTGTTTTTTCTCAGTGGCATTTTTGGCATCTTTGTATGGATGCATGTTTCTATGACACAGGATGTAGTATAGGAGTTGTATTTGTCTTTCTTCTGGGCTTATAAGGATACAGTGTGTAAATATTGATAATAATAATAATAATAATAATAATAATAATTCAAGCAATTTACTGCAGCTGTACTCCTTCACTCCTTCTCTTCTCTGTGTAATGAGATTTTAGCACACATGCTAACATAACCTTTAAATGTAACATATAGCAACGAAAATCAAACGGCTGATTTTGCTTTTGTGAGAACCGGGAGTGGTGTCAGATGTCCCTGAAAAAACTAAAATAAGCTTTTCTAAAAAAAATCATTTATAAAGTTACTATAAGTACCATCCTGAGCATTTCGTGGATGGAAGCTTTAAAAAACAAAACAAATCAGCAAATCATGGAACTGGAGAATGAACGTTTGCATACACCATTTGCATACAAAATTTTCAAACACAATTTGCATACACCATTTGGCCTATTTTATACATCATATGCAATCCTAAGTAAAATATCAATTTAGAATGTGTTGCTAATATGACCATAACACTGCTGATTTTGGTGTGAGTATATTGCTGTGAGTATATCCCCGGAGTATATTGCTGTGAGTATATGCCCAGAGTATATCGGTGTGAGTATATCCCCGGAGTATATTGCTGTGAGTGTATCCCTGGAGTATATTGCTGTGAGTGTATCCCTGGAGTATATTGCTGTGAGTGTATCCCTGGAGTATATTGCTGCGAGTGTATCCCCGGAGTATATTGCTGCGAGTGTATCCCCGGAGTATATTACTGTGAGTGTATCCCCGGAGTATATTACTGTGAGTGTATCCCCGGAGTATATTACTGTGAGTGTATCCCCGGAGTATATTACTGTGAGTATATCCCCTGAAAAATCTATTTGCATGGAAAACATTTTGTGCAATAATTGCTGGGGACAATCAAATTACTCTTTGTTTTCCCATACCATCAGTTTCCTGTGTGTTTTGCAAAGTCTTCTGTTACGATAACTGGTAATAAACATTATTTGATATAGCCCTCTCACTGAGAGCTTTATGATTAGTTAATGCTGTTGGTCTCCAGGATGGGGATTGAGAAAAACTGCTATGTATATTATCAGGGACAACCTGGTCTAACACAGACAACCAGGTCTAACAATGTTTTTTTCCAGGATTTTTGCACAGCATTTCCATACAGCAGCTTCTACATCCTGGATCATTTTCTTTTGCGTTTCTCTGATCTCAGGGGTTGATATCCTGAAGCTGGTGGCAGCCCAGATTGGCACCCAGTGGATTGATGTGTACCAGTCACTGGCGAATGCCACTGAGCGGGAACTGGCTGCCTTCTCCAATGGCTACTCGGCTGACCATGAGCGAGCCTATGCCGCCCTGCAGCACTGGACCATCCGGGACAGCGACGCCAACCTGGCCAAGCTGATCAACGCCCTCCACCGCCACCGGCGCATCGATGTGGTGGAGAAGATCCGAAGCGTCATGGAAGATAATCCTCAGGTGAGTAGAACTTGTGATGTAAGCAATGCTGAGCCTTCTTCATCAGACATGGTTCAATGGTTCCTGTGAAATATCGGCTCTGCTCAAGAGCTCCTGCCTTGCTGTGAGGGTTTACTGAATGTTAGGGGCCACACATTTAGCCAGATTCCAGTTCAGCATGTAGCAGTGTTTTATTTTTTGCTTTTATCTCCAACGTGGAGCCCAGCCAGACGTCCAGCACAAGCTGTAGCACCCTGCTTACAGAGCAGTCCAGGGCATTCACTCAGCTCTGCACCCTGCTTACAGAGCAGTCCAGGGCATTCACTCAGCTCTGCACCCTGCTTACAGAGCAGTCCAGGGCATTCACTCAGCTCTGCACCCTGGTTACAGAGCAGTCCAGGGCATTCACTCAGCTCTGCACCCTGCTTACAGAGCACTCCAGGGCATTCACTCAGCTCTGCACCCTGGTTACAGAGCAGTCCAGGGCATTCACTCAGCTCTGCACACTGGTTAAGCATGAACTACTACTACTACTACTTCTAATAATAAGAAGAAATATAACATACCCAACATCACTGCATAAAACGTTAAAAAGGACATCAGGTAAAGGATATTAGTTAGAGAAGTAAAAATACACAACAAAATAAGATTAGAAAATAAAAAAATAAAAGCAAAAAGTAAATTAATAAATAAATGTGAGTAAAAAATGGTGGAAAATGTGAGCTGAAAGAGATTTGATGTATCCAAACTTTTTAATGTTTTTTTGAAAGAAGGACTAGAAGGACTGAAGACCCCAGGGCAGTAATCAGGAACACTTTACCACTGGGTGCTACCCCTTTATGACAATTGACTTAAACATGCATACACATTATTACATTCTTATATCAACAAGAGTCAGCTGTAATAAAAGCTGCTTTTGTGTTGGTAACATTAGGATGTGTCATGACACTGTGTGCACTGAAATGACACAGCGTTTATGACAGACTCTGCAGCTCAGCATTTCTTTTGGGAGGTTTTTTTTTTGGTTGTCATGGTGACATAATGCTGATGATAAAGCACAGCTTGCCAAGTGAAGCTGCTGGTAAAATTGAGCAAAAATGAGGACTTCAAACAGATGCTGTGTAGTATCTCCTGTACCACTGGAACAATGACATGGAACACTGCTGTGGAAGAGATGTTTTACTGCCTTGTAATGTATACCCTCACTGTTAAAAAGTCCTGGTCAGAAATGCTCTGGAAATGAAGAAAGGTGTGGAGGCCCAGGTGTGGTTAATGTTTTGATTGGAGGACCAACACATGGTTAACGTTTTGATTGGAGGACCAGCACATGGGTAACGTTTTGATTGGAGGACCAACACATGGTTAATGTTTTGATTGGAGGACCAGCACGTGGTTAACGTTTTGATTGGAGGACCAACACGTGGTTAATGTTTTGATTGGAGGACCAACACGTGGTTAACGTTTTGATTGGAGGACCAACACGTGGTTAACATTTTGATTGGAGGACCAACACATGGTTAACGTTTTGATTGGAGGACCAACACATGGTTAACGTTTCGATTGCGGGTGCTTGACGGCAGTTGTCCCTGTGGAACATCAGTACAGTCTGGCATATTTAGTGAGAGCTTCAGTGTGGCAATATCACACTTATCACAAATAAGAATAACATGCACAGAACGTATGTCTCACATGGCATAGAACAGTCTGGATTTCGTATGTCTTGTGCACCATATCGCATATTGTATATCGTATATTGTATATCGTATATTGTATATCGTATATCGTCTATCGTATATGGTATATCGTCTATTGTATATGGTATATTGTCTATTGTATATGGTATATCGTATATTGTATATCGTATATTGCTCTACAGGAAAGGTACCCATGTGTACAAGGGCACAAGATTTTCATACATTTCAGTTTGGCTCTTGTTTATTGACATGTCCAAATATCTGTGTCGTCTTATCTAACTATCACAGTAACCTACACGTGTACCAGATAATGTCTTAAGCAGGCAAAATGGATGTCTTGTGACCTGGCTGAAGTCCATCAGGCTGTGTTACTCTGCTCTAGTCTTTTGTGTTCCTGGGGGATAAACAATCAGTCATCATCATTCATCTGCGAGCTTCAGGCAGTGTGTGCCTGTTTTCCTGCATCCGGCCACAATGCAGATACTCTCTTAGACTTGTCCTCCATCAAGGGTAGATGGAGGAGACCAGGGTTTCTGATCCAGGTTGATGTTGCCGTGACACAGTGCCGAGGTTGTTTGCCTCGTGCGTTCACCTGTCAGCACCACTTCATCAGGTCTGTGTTTGTGTGCCCAAGACACAGGACCAGCCAGTTACCGGTGTAGAGAGATGAACCCCTGCATCAGGAGCTCAAGTTACTACGATTTAATACTTACAAACCAGGGCCCCATTCCCCAAAATGATTATAGTATTAAGATTATCTTAAATGAGAGAGAGAGAGAGTTTTCCATGTAATACTCGCTCTACAATTTAAAGACGACCTTTGATTTACAGTGCTTGTGGGAAACCCAGCCCAGACCTGCCAACCCTGCTGCTGGTTGTAGAAACGTGTTTCTGGATGTGGACTGAGTGCACTAGAGGAGATAGAGGCCTGTCCAGTGACCTCTAACAGGCTTGGGATGACCCAATGACCTCTAACAGGCCTGGGATGACCCAACCAACCAAAATCTAGAAATAAACCTAGAAATAAAAAATGGTTTGGTTGGGTTTAATAGCTCTATATATTGTTAAAGCTGACAATTATTCCAGAATGTTCCAGCTCAGAATGTCTGCATGGTCTTCCAGTCATGACCCCTTACACTCGGGACGTCCCGAGGTTCGTCTCCTTTCATCTCCAGTGTAGTTATGATCAGGACTGGAGAATTACGCAGCTTTCTGCAAATACGTTTTAGACATCTAGTCATTCAGCTATTACAGACAGTGATGTAAGAGAGAGCTTGGGTTGTTACTGATGTCAGATGTTTGTATACAAATGCAGCATTTTCATTGTGCTATTTTAATGATCATGGCACATGATTCTGCTGGTAAAGATGAAGCATTATAGTTATTTTTCTGGTGCAACATTACATTCTGCCTTTCATCACTTTTAGGGATCTACAAGTAATTAAACATTCATTCGTTCTACAGGAATCATCATAACTGGTTAATTGGTAATTGGTAAATTGGTAACCAGTAACTCCACTGGACACACCAGGAGGAGTCGGGATGTTGTGTTTGCCATTTACTCTTAACCTGGAAATGGCTATAGAGTTTTAATCTGAACCCTTAATACCATGATGCAAGCATCTGTTAGCCCATGTCTTCTGGTCTTACAGACATATGGGTGGGTCTGATACAGGCATAAGGGTGGGTCTGATACAGATATAAGGGTGGGTCTGATACAGATATAAGGGTGGGTCCATATGGAGACAGGGTAATGTGTTGTTCTCAGACAGCTTTTATAATACTAGTTGTTACGGACAAAGAAGGGGAAGCAGGTGCAGGTCTCCAGCTGAATGGTTTTATGAAGGTAACGAAACCTAAACCAAACAGAAAAATGCACGGACTATAGGAAAAGCAGCAGATATAGCAATACTGACCGACAGCAGTCATCCAGGTAAACAGGGTTTATATAAGGATAAACCTCATACAATAACAGCTTCCAGGTGGTGCACAACACACACCATGTGAGGGAGATGAGGACTAACAATCAACGGTGAACAGAAATGAAGATGGTAATCTAGTACATGGTATGCCATGTAACAAGTTTGAATAGAGATCCAATTAGTGACAGCTAAAGAGCGCACAGAAAATAAATGCATTTATTTATAAAATCAGGCTAAACAACTCTGTTTTTACAGTGTTAATGGAAAAAGTCTTAAGACTTTTAGAAAGTTGGACTAGACTTCTGCCTCCCTGCCTCTGGGTCACCAGGAACCTCTGCCTATTCTTTGTGATAAATATGTCTCCCCCACGAGGATCAAAAGCATTTAGTAAAACCATGTGACTTTTGAGAGAGGAAACATAAGAGAATCAGTGTGATATTGGGTTTATCTCAACATCTACTTCACCAGTTCCCTTTGTTATAAGTGAAGAAAATGGCAGCAGTCTCAGCTCATCACAAAGAGACTGTGCTCAAGATTTATTTACAAACTGTCTGATTCTGTGGCAAGACGGCTGTGTAGATAGAGCCTCAATCACAGAGAGAGATGGCCTGTATCATAGAGTGAGAGAGGCTTGAGCACAGAGTGAGAGTGCCTCGATCACAGAGAGAGAGGGCCTCGATCGCAGAGAGGGCCTCGATCGCAGAGAGAGAGCCTCGGTAACAGAGAGAGAGCCTCGGTAACAGAGAAAGAGAGAGCCTCGGTAACAGAGAGAGAGTCTTAGTCTCAGAGAGACAGCCTTGGTCACAAGGAGAGTTACAGAACCATTTCCATGTGCATTTCCATTGCTAACTGAACATATGGAATGGTACCCAAATCAAGATTTGTTTTTGTTGACACCACAGACTTACACATAGATGTGGGGTCATTTAGAGTTTATCAGTAGCAGCTGAGGGTGCCTTTCATTTTTTACATGTTACAGTGTGATATCTAATGGGAAATTCAGGTAGAGTTTTATGGTCAGTTGTTTGGAGTCCTCGTGGTCTAGAGTGTTGCTGTAGATCTAGGGCAGATGAATCCATGTACCACACTGCATGGCTGGCACTCCTAGCTAGTGGTAGGATTACAGTGACCCCCATGTTGCTGTGGGCAGCGTTCATGTCTAGGCGATTGTGATCTGGGCCATGTGGTCCGTGGGTGGTGGATTCCTGGGCTGTGAGAGTGGACAGAACTTCTTTCATCCGCCTGTGTCGTGTATGTCTCCCTTGACGCACAGGACTGAGGTCTGTGCTGGAGGTGTCCTTTGTACGAACTCCACTCCAGATGGACAGCAGTAACCTCCAGCTTCCACCAGAACAATACTGAAAACACTGAAGGGACTCAACACTGAAAACACTGAAGGGACTCAACACTGAAGGGACTCAACACTGAAAACACTGAAGGGACTCAACACTGAAAACACTGAAGGGACTCAACACTGAAGACACTGAAGGGACTCAACACTGAAGACACTGAAGGGACTCAACACTGAAGGGACTCAGCACTGAAGGGACTCAGCACTGAAGGGACTCTACTGGTTCCACTGACTTTGTTCATCACAAACCTGCATTTCTATCAAGCTGTTCTATGATTGTATTTGTTGTTACAAGCACAGATACAGACTGAAATTAAATGTATTTACATCTGCAGATGCTCTTATTCAAAGTGATTTTCCAAAATGTGCAAACAGTAGAACATGATGTGATAGACTAGATCATTTGAAAAGATTAATAAATTAAAAGTCAAGAATTCTGTCCTGACTTGATTGGGTGCATTTGGGTGCTGATGAGGGAGAGAGACCTTTTAAAGTGCAGCAGTGTGATAAACCTAGTCTCGTTTGGATTTAACAAAGAAACAACCACAGAATGAGGCTTTAGTATTTATACTTAAGTATTAAGTATTAAGTATGTAAATATTCAGGTGCATTTGTTTTGCCAAAGGTCCATGTATGTAGGGTTAGGTAGCATTTCTATGGACTCTTCTTAGGTCAGAACTAAAACACTGTCTGAACAGCTGAGTCTAATGGAAGGAGGGGAGACAAGAAGCACGATAGTTCCAGAGCCATGAGGCACAAACACTAAAGGTTTTGCCTTGTAAGCCATTTTGAAGCACTTCCACTCATTCTTGTTTTTCTTTATTTAACTGCTCTGTTTTCAAAGCTCAAATAAAAATTCAATTCAATTTATTTTAATGTAATTCTACAAGATTGGCCTGTCCCAAGCAGCCCTACAGCAGCTAGGATTCTTCACTGACAGGCTGAGGAGGTCAAACGAGAAAAACAAAGAAAACCATGAAATAAACCATGTTGTTAATGGTCTGCAGTTCAACAGTCCCACCCACTAACAGAATCCTGCTACTGTGTTCATGCAGTTTGACCTGAGCCAGCTGCTGACCTGCGTGAAGGTGAACCAGTCCGTCAGCCCGAGTTGCAAGGCTGCGGAGATGCCCGGCTTGCTAGCGGAGCGCTCTCCGCTGGACCGCACCAAAGCCTTCTTCCCCGACGAATCAGAGCCGCTGCTGCGCTGTGACTCCACCTCCAGCAAAGACTCCGCCCTCAGCAGGACGGGTTCTTTTATTACCAAAGGTAAGAGGGAGAGTGAGGAGTGTGTGCGTGTGAGGGCTCAGTAAAGAAAGTGCCCTTCAGACCCTCCCACTGTTTGTGCAGGTAAACAGGTTTGCAGTGATGGTATCAAGTACTCCAGGATATAAACAGGAAACTCCAGGATTAGAGACTTGACTTGGCTTTGGGCATGCTGCCCCCTTCAGGATTCCTGCTGCTATAGCACCTTTTCAATTTTATTGTCAGCTACTTCATATGCAGTAATAACACATTGATTGCCTGAAAATTGATGATTGTTTCAGTTTCTTTGTTCAGTTCTTCTTAAATTATATACATAAAAAATAAACTTTGTAGTAGCCTATAGCACATTTAATGACCTGTACACATGTAAGTGGTGTATTGTGACCTGTGTCAATGACCTCAGTGACCAGTGCAGTTCACACAGCGTGTTTCAGGTCTCCTTGCTCCTTCCCCCAACAGAGAAGAAGGACACGGTTCTGCGGCAGGTCCGACTGGACCCGTGTGACCTGCAGCCCATTTTTGATGACATGCTGCACATCCTGAGCCCGGAGGAGCTCCACGTCCTTGAGCAGATCCCCATGGCCGAGGACAAGCTAGACCGCCTGTTCGAGATCGCCGGGGTCAAAAGTCAGGAGGCTAGCCAGACCCTCCTGGACTCAGTATACAGCCACCTGCCAGACCTCCTGTAGACCTGCCTCTTAGACAGCTCCATGGCAGCAAGCGCGTGAGAAGCCATGGGCACGTCTGCCCTGAGCATCTGCACGTGCTCAAGAGTTACATAAACAAGCTGAAACAAGCTCAGGAAATGTTGCGCAAGGATCTTAAGCACATTAAAAGCCACTGCTTGCCTGAGCATCGATGTAGCGTTTCTCCACGCATCTCATCTGTGTGTCCGTGGCTGGTTACGCGCGTTCAGTAGTGCGGTAGCCTCTCACACGTGTACCGGGTTCTGACACATTCTACAGTTCTATCACTAATGCTATTTAAGGCAGTTTGTGCATTAGTTTTGTGATTTTCCAACTTCTCAGTCCTTCAATGCTCTGCCAAAATGTGCCAAGGCCTCTCACTGAAAGCTGTTTCACTAATTGTAAAATCATAACCAACAAAAGTGCTCTGACTTGAGTTGCTTTTCTCTGCGTTTAGTGTGAACATTGTCATAGCAGCTTTTCTCTGTTTATGATTTGCAGTGACTGTTTCTACGATTTACAGGCATTTAAAAGCAAAACCTTTCAGTTATGATTACCATTCATAACCAAAGTTATGCATCTAATATGGTACTTGAACTAGTCCGTCACCCTTTGGATGTGCTTCATAAAGAAATGTATACTTGATACTTTCTCTAAGTTCCAATTTGTCAGGAACGGTGAGAGCAGCCAAGATCTGCTGTATGCAGCAGTTCCTGACTGGCACTTCAGTAAAGCTTCAGAAAATACAAACACTACCAAAAGGGAATGAAAGTATTCCCATTTCAGATATTGATATGTGGAATACTGAATGTATCTAGCTTGGCCTAGCGATCTAGTGAGTCACGTCGACTGCTCCAGCGGCAGGAGTGCGTTTGCCTTGCCGCATGACGATAAGGCCGTTTGACCTCTGACTGCCTTGAAGGACACAAAGTGGATAAAACAACAACAACAACTGCTGTGATCTTTGCTGGATTAAACTCACCAGTTGCTGGAGGGGCTGCAAAATCAACAGAGGTGGGAAATGCGAATGGTGTCCAAAATATGAACATTGTATTTTGGTGACATATTTAAGACTTAACACATGTAATCAATACATTTACTATTATGTAACATGACACATCAATGAATTAAAAAGAAAACAATTTTGTATTTTACTGTGTGATCAAACTGATAGAAATAAGATCATTTACATTTGTATAAGGTATGAAAACAAAAGAAAATCACATATTCTGATACCATCAGTCCCTCATAACTGGATACACATCACATTGATACACATCACATTGATACACATCACATTAATACACATCACATTGATACACATCACATCAAGACCCTGCATTTTAGGTAGTGAGTTACGAGAGACCTGAGATGTTTCTTGCTGGACAGTTAAACCAAATATGTCTGGCTTACAGTGTAACCAACAAGCATCTTTCCATGTATAATGATCAAAACTAAAATATATCAGTACATAAAACTATATATACATTATTTTAATATCTTAAACTTTGTAAACGTGGGAAACAGGTTAAAATGGTAGTGTTTTAGTCTATGGTTAAGTACACTTAGACTTATGTTTAAATTCTGTATGGAATCATTAAACTTTTCTCTATGGCAGTTTCTGTCTGCAGTAGCTGTACAAATCCGTTACGACGGCTTCTGTGTGCTGTGCTACTGGGAATAGGAATGTTGCTCATCGGGAAACTGGTGACTTTATTTTGTCTAGGGTTCCATTACCAAAACCTACAAAATCTTGTATAATGAGATCAAATGAAAGGGGGAGTGACATACATTTAAAGGTTTTACATCAGAAACTCACATGGCCCCTCAAACACACACACACACATACGATCCCACATGTATACAATCATACACATACACACACACACACACATAAACACTCTTAGACACACACATACACGCACATACACACACACAATCTCAACCTCTTGTACCCAGTCACCAGTACATAAACCCTAATCAACTACATCTGCTCATTGTTTTCAGGCACCTCCTACTTCAGGCATCACCAGTCAGGGGGCGCTCTCATCTGTTCTCTCATCTCTCTTCTCTCATTTCTCATCTCTTCTCTCATCTCTCTTCTCTTCAGTCGTTACACCAGCGATGTCCAGAAGTGCCAGCTACAGTGCAGACATTACGGCCGTCGTGAGCTGCATAGCAGAGATAGAAGCAGAGCCTCAGGTGCTCTGATGCAGCTCCAATAGGCTGTGGACTTTAGAGGGCACAGCTGCCCACGCTGCCCTTAATGTTAGTAGTTCTGTGGATTCATCTGGGGTTCCTCTAGTTCCTAGGTACCACTATATACAGAGGTCTAAGGTAGGAGAACGTCATCTCCATCAGTAAGAGAGCATGACAGACAATGTTATTTCTAAAGCAGCTGACAAAATTGAGTCCATCCTCACCTCCTCCATAACATTTACATTTACACTTAGCAAACACTTTGTCCAGGGTGACTCGTTTAGCCCTGAAGGCAGTAAAAGTATATATAATTTCTACTTTTGCTATAATGAAACATACATAGTTTTTCCACCACACAACTACAATCATTCAGAATCCTTGTTATATTTCAGATTTTTCCTGCATCACTTAATTATGGGACATTGCAGTTCTTACATTAATGGAGTTTATTTGCAGGTACGGCTGGAGAGAGCAGAAGCAGGTGAGGTGTTAGACTATTCTCTATAAACTAGAGGATGACCAGCCTCTTTCCACAGTTCTAATCAGAGGTGTAATAGGTAGGTGAGAAATGGCTCCACCAGGTAGTGTAAACAGTTGATGTTGATTCAACAAGATTACAGTGATACAACAACATTACACTGGAGAAGAAGAAATAGAAGAACATATGCAAAATGCTCTTCAGAACAACCCTGACATAGTAACATAATAATTCTCCTTTTGTAACTCAAAACTAGTGATTTGAAGATTTCCAGTATTCATGCTGTTTCACTTGTTCTGAAATGTTTTATTGTTCTCGTAGCAGCCTGAAAAAATTGAAGAGATTTTTACCAGAAGAGATTTTTAAACTTGTTTGTCCTGTTTTGGAACAAGTTTGTTCCCGCAATTTGAACTTGCCCGCAATCCGATTAATGAATGTCAATAGGTTTCCTCATTCCTCAGTGTGTTGGTGACAGTCATGTCTCATGGTTTCTTATCTCTCAGTCTCTTGTTGATCCTGTCCATCAAGATAAGATTAAAGAGTGTTTTCTTCAACAGTGCAAGAGCCACACAGCTGGAGTCAAAGCAAAAGATGATCCCACTTTCCCTCTATTTTTCACCAGTTTGCCTGATTGTCTTAGACACACAAAATATCTCAGAGATTTTCCCCCTCTAAGGGCTGGTAGTAACAGAAGTGAAACCACAAATATATTGTTTATTATGCATGTTGATTACTTTAATGTTCACATAACATATAGACAATTGTGATTATGAAATTTAATAACAGCTAGTAAATAAAAGCATTTACAAATGAGCATTTTTGTAGGAAAATTTGGATGCATTGCATTTTAAACAGACAACTAAATTGGCTAGCATTACTCTGTACTGACTGACAGAGATAAAAACAGGCAAAAAATAGTGCCCTCTCTAGGAGCATTTTGAAATGAGCACTTTTCATACTTTTCACCTGTTAGTGAGTTTTTCTCGACTGACTGAATGATTCTCGCATCAGGGATATGGGGCTGTCTGTCTAGTCTGCTTGTGGCTCACAGTAATGTGCCCTGGTTTAACCTCACCCTCACTCTCCTGGAGTTCTAAGTGCAGACTGCGTCTGTCTTTGCTGGGGTAGTTTTCTGAAGGGTGCTTTGTTGTTAATTTACTGGTTTCCTCCTTCTACAAATTCAGCAGCACTTTGATTGCATGGCTGATGAAGGACTTCTGTCTGAAATGTCCAGTTTCTCTGGAAACCTTGTGTACTTCACATTTGTAAATAGCTCTACTGTTCTTCTACAGTACACTGGAGTTACTCACCTGGAATATCATCTCATTCATCTGGAATATCACATATATGATGCATCGATCCAGAATACTGACAATATATATATTGTCACAGGGGCCTCCCTGTGCTTCTCCCATGTCTCGTGTCTGCGGGCGTGTCTGTGTGGGCGTGTCTGTGTGGAGGTGTGTTCAGGTAACCTGTTATTGTTATTCATTTCACCTGTGTCTCGTTAAGGGTGTGTATATTTAAGCGTGTACATGTCACTGTGTCCTTATCGGTCTTTGTTGATGTATGTGGAAGACCCTGCTGTCAAAAGTGAAACCAAATATATGTCGTCCATTTTGCCGTGCTTGGCATTCCTGCATCCTTTCCTTGTAGCACCCTGGGGCACTCCTGTGACACACACACATGCACACACGCGCACACACACACACACACACACACACACACATGTAGAAAAAGAGAAACCAGGAGTAGAAAAAGAGAAACCAGTAGTAGACTTTTGTTTGTTGAACACCTTTGGATCATCAGAATTAGGGATTTATACTTTTTCAGTACGAGACATTTCAACACAAATGCGCGTTTCATTAGTGACATATATGCTTGTGTTACCAGTCTTTGCTATTATAGCATAAAACTGGTTCATCCTTCTATAAATTCAGAAGCACAGATGATGAAGGCTCTCTGTTCTGGTTCTTTGGAAACTGTGTACTTCAGGCTAAATAATAAGTTGTTTTTAAATACATCACATAAGAAGTGTTTATAATGTATATTTTCATATTTTTTGTTGTCCAGCCTTATATATGCATTTTCAGAATACTGAGAGTGTACATCTATGACCTTATAAGGGAATGTGACCAACAGGACCTCTGTGTGACTGTGAGTAGGCAGATTTAGGAATGTTTATACCTGTAATTGCAAATTCTTCCATGGATTGTGAGCTTCCATGTAACCAAAGACAACTGACAGATTCTGACTGCATATTAGTAACTGTGTATCTTGTGCATGTCATATCACATTCAATCTGAGATTCATAACTAGAGCCTCCACCATCCTTATTTAAGTTTAGTCTATCCACTTCCTCATTGCGAAGTATTTCCAACTCGTGTTGTATACTAGGCGTTCTATATCTCGTCTGGATATCTCGTGTATTGACCTCTGTGTCTCCGGTAGACCCCGCCTCCCGTCTAGTCCTCAGAATTGTTGTGACCTCTGCTTACCTGGCTCGACCCTGGACCATTTGGAAAACTCTCTCGCCTCGCCCATTGTTCTGTGTTTGTGTTGCCACTACTGCGGTGTTCTGATTGTTTATAAATACACACTTCTCTGCAACTGGATCGGTCTAAGTCTCCGTCCTTCCGACGCTTTACATTGCATAAATAATAATTAATGAATTAATATTGAATAATTATGTTGTCTCACTTTCAGTAAAGTTGAGTCTAAAAAAGGGAAAGCAAAGAAGAAACAGCAGAATAAAAGATGACTATGTAAGACTAATTAAAACAGAACAATAAAATATTAAGACTAATTATTATAAATCTATGACAAAAACAATAGTAATAAAAAGACCTACAAAGTATGATTTCAAAACAATACACAGTTCTGTAGAAACTGTAAGAAAATCATTTGAGTGAGTTTGGGAGAGTCCATTTCTCACAAAAAGTGTGGATTGTGACGGCGGCAGTGAGGCAGCGGAAGGCGAGGCTGCAGGGAACGTTATGTTTAATGAGAACTGCAGACGAACAGTGAACCTCAAAGCAGTCAAACATAAAAGACAGAAACGGGCTGTATCTAGTGAGAGTTTGGTGTTACCAAACACTAGAATAAAACACTGAGCAAACTTGCAAAGGCATTCATGAAGGCTGGGCTTCAAGGAAGCCGGCAGGCTCGGTAGTCCTCAGGCACGTGAACGTGCAGCGATGGGTTAGTGAGACCCGTGGGCTTATATACAGAGGTGTGGTGATTAGTGTGGACTGAAGTCAGCTGCAGGTGATAAACGGGTGATTGGGACCGAGGCAGTGAACGAAGTGAAGTGGAGGTGCATGGGCGTGGCGCTAGGTGCCCGGCGCGACGTGACATGGATGTAATATACAGTGGTGGCTGGTTAATAAAAGCATTATTAACCTCTTAGGCTAGAGAGGAACATCCAGCGGTCTCATGTAAGGCACAATGATGAGAGCTGCATGGATCTCCAGCTATAAGTGGTGAACTGAACCGCTGAGACCTGGACAGACATGGGCACGTTACAGACGTCACCGTCACCACAGACACTGATAAGAACATACAAGAACTCATTGTCTTGTTGTGCAGAAGGAAGCACAATTTGTTATTGCCATTTTTTCTGGTATGATGTTTAAAAGTGAGTTTTTTTCTAGAAAGATGCCAAGGTACTTGTATGTTGTTTCTATACTGAATCCTTCTAAAGTTAAAATATTTAACTTACGCTAGTTCTCATGCTTGACAAAATTAATGTAGCTTTGTCTGCACAGAAAACTTATTTAAGATTTTAATAGCTAGGATTACAGAGCTAGCTATTAAACCTTACGGAGTTTATAGTATAAAACTTTATTTAAAATTTTGTATACAATTTTGTTTACAATTTAGTATAAATTGTAAAGATACTAACTAAATAAAGCTACCCATATTAATAAGAACCTTGTGAGATTTGGATTTGGAAGCAATTCAGATTTATAGCTCCTTAGGTCTATATCCTGTTGTCCGTAAGAGAGGTGGTTCTTTAATCATTTAATAACATGGTTAATGGCAACATTATATAATTTTTGTGTTATATAAACAAAAAGGTCGAGTGATCGACTGTTAAGATTTTGATAAATCAGTGAAAACAGCACATTTTGGATATTATTTTACAATCTACTCACTTGAAACTTTATTATAAATAAAGATAAAGATAAACAGTTTAAGTTTTT
>JAOYMR010000017.1:27692053-27705491 GCA_025802075.1 Tenebrosternarchus preto | reverse complement strand
TGGGACCATGGTGTCTAAAGATTTGGGAATTCACGTGGTGTTTGCAATCCTTAATTCACTGCAGGTACTAATTTTATGTTTGCATATTTTCCTGTAATTTGAAGGGCACACATTAAATATAATGCACATTCTACAATACTGTTAAGCACTGCTAACACATTTTAAAATATTTCACTGAAAAAAGAGCATCACATTTTATTCACGTATGTTTGATGTGTTAAATACTTAAACGTTATCTTATCTCTTGAAAGGGTTTCTTTATTTTGGTGTTTGGAACATTACTAGACAGTAAGGTATGTGCAGTCTGTTAGTCTTCTAGAGAAAATTAAATAATTAAGCAAATCTGTCACATTATTGATAATTATCACATATGCTTTTTAAATGCATGAAATCAGTGTTTTGACATAATTTGTTTTGTGGTTGCAGATCCGAGAGGCGCTTGCAGGAAGGTTGTCACTGGCAAACTTCAGTTCCAATCGCACAAGGGTAAATACACTTTATATCAGATTACTCCAGACGTCTTCACACTTGGGATTTATTCATCCATTATTTAACATTACAAGTCCTACAAGTCACAGTCTGATGTGTCTCCATTACAGAGCACTAGTGCAGGACCATCGTCCTCCAGTGGACTTCCTTTCATTCAGAGGATGCGGCGGAGAAGTATGTACTTGATATGATGGCTGGACCATTTTTTATTATGATGTACCATCCCAACTTACCTGATCAGGGCTGCTAAACTGAAACTAATGAGGGTTGAAGTGTCTGATATCAGTAGCTGTCACTTCTGTCTTCTACAGCAGTATTTTAATCAAAAAGCAAATATAGCTTCAAATGAATCAGTGTTAGGAACACGGTGTGAGCTGGTGCCGTATTCACTCAGTGTTGTAGCACATCAGATACAGAAGCTACTTTGTTGTTCTGTGTAGTTTAGTTTATTTTAGTTACATTATTTTAGTTACATTATTTTGCTGTCCAAATCCTTGTATGGTGGTTAGTTGTATTTGCTTTTTGATGTTACTTTGCAAAAGTGCACCAAATATGGAAGCTGCTAACATGCTGCTATTTTCCAGATGGGTACAACATAGCAGAAGGAAGTGGAATCGCTGCAGCTTCTTCAAGCAACTCAGAAACATTTACGAACATTTAATTTAAAGCAGCTGCAACCCAAAGTTCAACAGGCAGAGTTCTAGTTAAAGTGTAAAGAAATAAACCATTTGGTTTGGACATCACATAACTAGTTTTATTACTGGTGTTGCTACTGTGTTTGTTGTCACAGAGCTCCAAAGACCAATTTGGAGATTTCCATTTAAAGATCAGTCAATTCAAGACAAGTTCAGAATGATTATTTAAAAATTATTTCAGGATTCAATTATGATAAATATTAGATTATTACAAAATGTCTTGTTTATTCTCTTACTCTGTTTGGAATAAAGTATATATAATGTTTTTTTAACACCACACTGTTACTGTTTGTTTATTTTTCCAATAGTTGTACTTCCTTGTATTTCCACCAGTCCACAGGCCAATAACTGAGATTTCATTTCCCAAACACTGTTGCCAACATATGGGAGAAAGAATTCTCACAAAAGCACTAAACATTCAAACAATGGAATAACCAAAAGAAAAATTACAAAGTACACACAATTTATACATCCACAGAAAACCAAACAAACACCATGATAGATATTCAAGTGTTAGAAAAAGCCAAAAATGGATCTTTAAAAACACGATAGAGGTGCAGCACTAAACTCCATTGGTAAACTATTCCAAAGTGTTGGCACCCTTACAGCAAAGGTGCCATTGCCTTTGGATATCAGTTGGGTCTGAATAACAGTTTGAGAAACAGAGGAACAGTTAGAAGTAATTTAACTGATGACCTCAATGGCCTCAGTTAGACAAAAGGTTCGAGGTCCTGTGCCCAGCCAGGCCAAGCCTTATACACCAATAAAAGAACCTTAAACCAAATCCTAAAACACACTGGGAACCAATGAAGAGACGCCAGAACTAGAGAAATATGATCTCCATTTGTAACCCCAGATTGCAGTGTTGCTGCCGCATGTTGTATCTTCTGCAAGTGAGATTATATTTATGCCCATAAAAAGGGCACTACAGTAATCTAACAGTAATCTAATCTAGTAAAAAACAGGGCAGCAACAACAGATGCTGGAAAAATGTTATACCAAGAGTGAATGATATGTCTCCTGGCCAACACCAGTAGCATCAAAAGTTTAATTAGTAAACTTGATTTGATGGCCTGTGATTTGCTATGCCACTACTGGCCATGAGGAGGAGACAAAAATGCCATTTCTTGGTGGTTTAAAGTTGTATTCAGTTGCACATGTGCTTGCCTCTATATAAGAGAAGCTCTCCCTTACATAGAGAAGCTCTCCCTTTGTCTCGGTCACATGAGAAAATAACTAAGTTTATTATAAATACTGGGAAGAAAACCCCTAAAAAGCAATGAATAAAACTTACCAGAAAAAAAACTGTACCAGAACAAAATGTAATCTGAAGTCTTCAAAATACAACATTAATATCAACTGCACAAGATTTATTATTCTCAAGTTAAGAAGTGAAAACCAAAAGCTAAAATGTTTCGGGTGTCTGGGCCAGTAAAATACCAGTATATGTCAGAAAATGCAAAAACATGAATATATAGCTTTGCACTGTGAGCTGAGGAACACAACAGCCACATAAGTACAACCCATTACTTTAGTACTCTGTCCATACCATGTAAATGACTGTATAATATGTATAATATGATTGACAGGTCTCCCTTCCCACACTGGGTGGATGTGAGGACATTTTCTACAAAGTAGTACAAAAAGATCAGATTGCTTGACTCTTATGATGTACAGAAATGATTCAAGTAAAATATTTTCTCCCTGTGTCATGTGCTGTAAAAGTACTAACTGGAAGTGACTGTAATTGCTCTGTTTACATTCCATAGATAAAAGTAGGTGACCTGGTTTTGAATCTGCATTCCATATCCAGTGCTGAACTGGTGCAATGAGTCTCTGGGTGGGGCTACAGTGATTATGCATGAATTTCAAACACAGTCTGCATTAGTCTCTTATCATTAGTTAGACCACTCAATAACTGGTGAACATACTGTTTTGTTTTTTAAATTTGTTTTGTTGTGATCGTGTCTCAAAATGTACAGTATGCAACAATTGATACACAAATGATGCAAAACACTGGCTAATTTAAGAAAGTTTAACAGAGAGATTTAAACTATCATCATAAAGTTGTGTTTTCTGAGTTGAAATTAGACCAACTGAGTCTGGCAGTATTTCTGAGAGATGTTTACTTCAACCTTATG
The DNA here is from genome assembly GCA_025802075.1 of Tenebrosternarchus preto. Lineage (NCBI taxonomy): Eukaryota > Metazoa > Chordata > Actinopteri > Gymnotiformes > Apteronotidae > Tenebrosternarchus > Tenebrosternarchus preto. Next base: position 27,702,166 of record JAOYMR010000017.1, on the reverse strand, counting down.
CATTTAATTTTTACACACAAAAAAACGCTGTGTGATTTAAATGACTTTTGGGTACACACAATTATTTAAAAATTCATTTATATAACAGATTCAACAGTTGAAGTTGACATAAAAAAGCATGAAAACTTCAAAAAATATAAAAAAAAACTGGGCAAGAAAGCTCATTTGTTTTTGAATGCATGATTATACAGTTATTGCAGAGATTTTCATACAGCTCTGAAATTGGTATGTTCATACAATGGAATTAAGAATCAGGAAATAAAAATTCAAGTTCAGCAAGTGTGTGACTCACTGACGTTCACTGCTCTGTCCCCTGAAGCTTGACAGAAAGACAGGCGTCAAACAAATAAAAAAATACAAGTTCCTGGCAAACCAATCGGCTGAGTGAAATCAATTTGTTTTGTAGTCAAAACAGATACAGAAAGCTATGGATAATTTACAATTAATAACTTGTGTTATATGTTTCCTGTCCTTATAATTCTTGTTTTTCTTGGCTTGAATCTTTGGCTTCTACACTGGAGATCAAAATTAGAGAACAACACACAGTTTCCTAAATGTCAAGGTCATTGTGTGAAATTATCCTAACAGGAGTGAAACAGCAGTATTTTCAGCCAATTTCATAAATTGTATATTTTCTAAAGCACAGCATAAAAACTTAAATGATACAATTGAAAAAGAACACTGATCAAAATTAGAGAACACTTTCAGATACCTGCAAGTTATCTGGCACCTGGTGCTAATTTCCTTAATTATCTGACAAACCCTATTTAACTGGCAGCCTAACTTTCCAGTTTTCACTTACTTTGCAAAAATACTGAGCCATTCCAAAGTGACCGAAACCCTCAGACAGGAGGTTGTCCAGATGAAGGCCAAAGGGGTGACCCTATCAGCCATAGCAAGAGAAGATGGTCGTTCCAATCTGTGGTTTCTAGAATATTGCATTTTTACAACATCACAAACTCATTCAGGTCCCCCCAAAAGGCTAGTTGTCCACAAAAGACAAATGCAAGAGAGGACAGGATAATGCGGAGAATCTCAAACAAAAGATTCTTTCTTGATTTCTTGATTTTCTGTGTATATGTTTATAACCTCGATCATATATCATGGATTCTTACTCCAAACCTGATTTTAGACTAACAGTAACTTGAGTAAGCCCATATAGATGTTTTACTAATTTACGAAATTGTGCCTTCTGTAACACTGAGCGATAGGTAGGCAGACAAAAGTGCTGAGAAAAGCAAGATTTATTCAGGACAAAACCATAATCAGAGTCATTTAGACGGTCCAGGAAACAATAATTCTCAGCTTTTTATTTACATTTGAACAAAAAGTGGCATGTCCAAATTGTATTACTAATACCATTTTTAATAACTGTATTAAAAGAATGTTTTTTGCACGTCTCCGCTGGTATTTTTGCCCATTCAACTCTTTCTGGTTGGAGGGGCTCCTTGCTGTCACCCTAATCTTTAAATCCCTCTTGGCTCTACTTACATTACAAGTTGAGCTCATCAAAAAAGAAAAATAAATAAATGAAAGAAATCATTCTTGACATTCAGACTAGAAGAATGTGAGACAACCTTGTCTTTTCTGGAATTCCAGAAAATGAACCTTTGTGCAAACGAAATTGAAACTGCTGACCGAAGCTGTGAAAAACATCACTTCCGCTGTGTACACTGCCTTGGAGCCACTCACAAAATCGACCTAGACCAATCACTGCAAAACTCAAACATTACAAACACCTTGCTCAGGGGCCCAACTGTGGCAACTTGGCAGAGATGGGGTTTGAACCAGCAACCTTATGATTACTCATTAAGTGCCTTAACCACTGAGCTATCTAGTTTGTTTTCCATTGTGTTTTTTTGTGAGTGTAGTCTCTGTCCATGTCTGTTTTGTCTCATTGTAAGTGTCTCGTGTTGTGTAATGTTATTGTCTAGATGTACTGTTATAGCACGGCAAATCAACAATGTATGGTAATATTACAATTATGGTATTAGTGCTCAAAATAACTTCTTGGAATATAAGAGGAATTGGTTATCCTATCAAAAGAAAAGTGTTAAAACATGTTGACAATTTAAATTTGATATGTTATATTCAGAAAACTCACCTCATGGAGACAGAGTCTCAGTAGCTTACAGACAAATATACTGGCCAGACATATCACTACACATATAATTAAAAAACATGGTTCATCTATCCTAATTACGAAAAATATACCTTTTACCAATAACTCAATAATTACTGATCCAGGGGGTTTGGTAAATTATCATCTGTGGCTCAAATAGACTCTCCTGTTTTCTTTCACTCACTCTTCTCTCACATATAAATTTTCAGACTCATTTCTTGCACTTGGTGGGGATTTCAGTACAGTTCTGAATCCCTGCGTAGATCTTTCATCTTCTGCACAGAGTAACACAAGTAGCCATTCAGCAGCTTTGACCAACCAATATATGTCAGATTATGGACTGGTGGATATTTGGAGACTGCAGTCTGGAAGCAGAGAATATTCACATTACTGCATAAAAAACTTCTTGTCGAACAACCTCCATTTCACATAGAATAACTAATTCAGATATCAGTAGTATTATTTTATCAGATCATGCCCCAATCAGCATTACCTTTCTAGCAGATCATCAAACCTTCCCTCCCCCCAGATGGCACTTCAACACTGCCTTACTCAGTGATAAAGAATTCCTTGCTTACTTTAACCAGGAGTCCTTTATCATATAGTTTATATGATATATATTGGGAAGAAAATACATAAAGTAGTAATTAATACAGCTTTTAAAAACTGTGCCAAAACTAGCTATTTAAGATGAAGACTTCAAAATTCAAGATGTAATATTAATATCAATTATACAAGATTTATTATGATCAATTTAAGAAGTATAAGCTACAAACTAAAATTATTTAGGATGTCTGTGCCAGTAAAATTCCAGTTCATGTTATAGTGTTACTGTCTGCCACAGTGTATTATCAGAAAATGACAAAAGTTGTACAAAAAAAGTAATCAAATTGCTGAGCTCACTGAAATTGCTCTGTTTGTATTCCAGAAAACATTCCATAGACAAAAGAAGATGACCAGGTTTTGAATCTGCATTCCATACGAGTGTTGAACTGATTAATGAACGCTCTGGGTTGGGCTACAGTGAGCATGAATTTCAAGCACAGTCTTCATCAGTCTCTGCTGATTAGTTAAGCCACTCAAAATCTGGTGAGTATATTGTTTTTTTCTATTTGTTTTGTTGTGACAGAATGTACAAAAATGTAACAATTTATAAGGACAAGGACTAAAAAAAAGAGCACAAAGTCTAACAAAGAAATGTATGCCATACTTGTAAAGTGTTTTCTGAAGTTAAAAATAGATCAGCTCAGTCTAACAAGCATTTCTGTGCTGATATCCAGGTGTATAGATGTATACTGCTACCATATCCACTTAGTTTTACATAAAATCACTGTGTACATTTAAATCAGTTTTGCATACATCTATTTAAAGATTCATTTTTATGTTCACATAAAAATATTAGTAGTTGAGTTTCGGAAAGTATTAAGCAGTTTTTGTGGAAATTAACATGCTGTTCTGAAAGTCTATGGGTATGTTCATACAATGGAATTAAAAATCAGGTGAAAAAATTCAAACGGGTTCACCAAGTGTGTGACTCACTGAGGTTCACTGCTCTGTCCCCTGAAGCTTGACAGAGAGACAGGCATCAAACAAACGAACAAATATAAGTTCAATCAATTTGTATAAGGATTATTTATAATTTTTTCCTCGCTTGAATCTTTGACTATCTATCTATCTATCTATCTATCTATCTAAGCAAAGACTTCAAGATTACAGTAACCGTCAGCACAACTGTCTTTGTCAGAAAATTCACATGACAAATATGTACCAGGTATCATGGTCCCTTCGGCGAGTCTTCCCCGTGTAGCGTTTGTGTGTGTGTGTGTGTTTGTGTGTGTGTGTGCACACCTCGTCAGGGTGTAGCATTATTCATCTGTTTTTTGGGTTCCGGTGTTTGTATTTTCTACCACTATGTACTTTGTGTACTTCTGTTTTGGTTTGTTCACCAATAAAAGTGTTACGAGTAATATAAGTGTTACAAGTATATAAGTGTTACGAGTATATAAGTGTTACAAGTCTTTTCAAACATGACTTGTCTCTGCATCCTGCTTCACCCCCACCATCACACCAGGCAGTGGAGGCCTACAGACAGGACTATACGTACAGACAGGACTATACCTACAGACAGGACTATACGTACAGACAGGACTATATGTACAGACAGGACTATACCTACAGACAGGACTATACCTACAGACAAGACTATACGTAAGATAGGACTATACGTACAGACAAGACTATACGTAAGATAGGACTATACGTACAGACAAGACTACACGTAAGATAGGACTATACGTACAGACAAGACTATAAGTATTGATTCATTTGCTGTATTGCATCTTAAATCATTTTTGGTTAATAGAAACAGAAGGATATTGTAGAAATTATGATGTAATTATCTGTGTAAAAAATAAAAAACTGCTGAGTTTGGATAAATTTCATTATGATAAAACCTCTTTTTTCTTAAACTCTTTCATTATGTCACGGTATGGAGGCGCCCCCTACTGGGGTTCTCTGGTACTGGCAGCAGTGAAGCACATGGACGGTTTCGTTTATTTTCTAAAGCTTCTGTTATTTTGTCCATTTCATCCTCAGGTGGTGCACATTACTCATCAATTATTACTCATCAATTATTACTCATCAATTATGTCGTCACCTGAGGATCCTTATGTGTTTACATTTGTCCTTGTTGTCCTTAAAGGCCCTGTTTTGTTCAGACCTTGGTTTGTCTTTGACATCTCTGGGTCTTTTTTATATTATAGTTACACTTTTGAGTTTTGTTTTGTTTCATTATGCTTATTAAACCTTTCAAGTTGGAGCTTCCCTTTCGCTTTCTTCTTTAACAGAAACATTTGCAGAAACCACACACACGATGTATCTCAGCATGCGTGTTAAAGTAAGTCTCATGAAAATGAAACTGCTGTGTTCCAGAATCTGCACAGGCCCCATCAGCTTTGGAATATTACATGGAAACACTGAAGTGATACCAGTGTGAATGAGAGGTTTAAAACCTTTATAATGGGCAGTGAGGGTAAGTTATTGCAAGTTGTGCTGTGAGTGGAGCTTTTGTTTGTTTGTTTTTCCTAGTGTGTCAAAAATGTGTCATTCGTTGGAACATGCAGACTTCTTTAAAGGTCAAAATTCAATACACTTAGGAAAACAACTTCCAATATGTTAAACTTTTACAAATCTTCTATATCTCCTGTGAAAACTAATTTATTTATTGTGACAACAATTTTATATAGATTTATATATATTAAATGTTTGCATTTTATACATCATGCTGCTCTTATTATCTATATTGTCACATGAAAGGAATGTTTAAATATCTTTAGACATTAGCAAAAACATAGCGCTAAACATAGCATTATCTCTTATAATGATTTGCACCAAAGATATATAACATGACTAGGGTGTTCAACCATTTTGTTATTACAGTCTCCAGCCAGCAGTGGATACATTCGTAGTTTGTTTACATTTTGACTTTATAAATGCTTGAATGCTTGAACATTTGAATGTTATTTGCTGTTAAGACAAGATGACAGGCTTATAATGGATTAACCAGAGTCCAGCATTTGTCACCTTAACCTTTATCACATCTGAAGTGTGTGATTGATTATGCACAAGTTCTTTTGACAAGTTTATTTATAATGGAATTACTTATGATGGAAACCAATGCCTAAATATGTTTAATTCCTTAACTTCACATTTACAGGAATGACATCAAAATTCATTGTTAGATTTGCCACCATTTTGCTCATTCACATGTGTGTGATGGACTCGCAAAGACTTGATATTTCTGACTTCATTATAGAGGTAAAAGAAGCTTAACATTGATTTCTGTTACATTGTTGTTGTTGTTGTTGTTGGTAGTAGTATTAGTAGTGGCAGTATTAGTAGTAGTAGTACTAGTATTAGTAGTGGCAGTATTAGTAGTAGTACTAGTATTAATAGTAGTCGTGATAGTAGCATTGTTTGGCTACTCTTAACCTGGGTCAGTCATCCTTGGACAAAAACATGTAAGATCTTCTGAGTTTATGGGGTTTTACATGATTAATGATGCGTCTGATGCTGGTCCATGAGATCGTTTGAGTTTGTGGAGTTTTACATGTTTAAGGATGTGTCTGATGTTGGTCCATAACTGTCTGATTTACTACAGAGAGAGTATCTTGACATTAGTGACACGAGTGGATTGGCCTCTAATGCTTTGTCAGACTTTTATTAGAGATTATTATTATGGACACAATAATGAAATCAAGTCACAGTTTCCTCCCTCTGGCTTTTCAACTTCCATAGCACTCGCTGCACGTGCTTTTGTTTGTCTCTATTCCGTCTAAATATAAAAGGTGAAAAAGTTCATAGTTACGCTACCAGAAGAAGAACCAGGTATTTTAAGAACCACTTTGTTTTAATGGGTAGGGACTCATTTGTGTATGAAGATGCAACTCTGTGCAAGTGGTTCCCAAGGTGTTTAAAATGACTGACGGAATGAGAGGTTTTAAAAATGTTACAGAATGGGTACAGGAGAACGGGTGGATGTTTTTAAATTGTGATTTTAACTTGGGATTAATAAAGTAAATGTGATTCTGAAAAAAAGGTTAGATGTTATACTGTGATATTATTTTATATTTTAATTTTTTGGGACGTTAAATGAGGTGGTTTTATTATGCTATGCTTGCTGTATTTCTGTTGCTATACATCTGCTGTTTAATATGGGTTTTGGTGTTGTGCAAAGGTCTTTGGACTTTTGTGTTGTGCTGTGTTTGTGTCATGAGCAAAGAATGTGCAGACAAAATAAAAGATAAAGGAAGTTCATGCAGGTCTCTGACTGAAAGGTTTAATGGAAACAAAACCGAACATGGCAGAGGTAGCTAGGAGGAAAAAGGCCACTGTTTCCATCGTTTGATCCTCGTTGTTGCTGATATTTGTTGTAAGAACAGACACAAACTGTTTATGGTCTCCATGTCTGAACCCAGAAGTCCAAGTCCTGTTTACACATGTTAAGGTTAATCCACACATGATGTATCTAATGAGCTTCATTATTCCATTTAAGTTTAGTAATACAGATGGACACCTGGATCACGTAAGACAGAAAAGAGATGGTAAGAAAGAAGTCTTTTTATTCTGTTAAAAAAAATCCAGTTTGTTAAAAAATCCCTGTATGTTTAAAAAGTGCAACTGTTTTTATTATTATTATTATTATTATTATTATTATTATTTATTCCCAGTGAACCCAGATCTACTAGAATACACTGTACTGTTGGAGGTAAACATGTCAAAGGAGATTTTAAAAGAAGTATTTGAAACGTTTTTGGAATCAAAAAAACTATTTCAATTAAACAACACAGAAATTACTTCATTTAACATTACAACAGGTACGTTTACTTATTAAGGTAATTTATGAAATCTGATCATTTAAGATTTGAGATTTGTTTATTTGTTAATGAACTCTCTTTGTGGGAACCCTGACTCGGACCCTGTCACCAGGAGGGTTACAGAGCCTAAGCACTTTTAATAGCAACAGCAATATAAACAGCAATATGTAGATCTTCCCACAACAAACATGAGAAAAATGTGCATGAGTAAAAACATTTATTTAAGAGGCTGAGAGGTTCTGGATCCCCATAAGACAGTTTTACAGGTTTATGGCAATGCTGAGAGATGAATCCAAGTAAATCTTAGTATGTTTCTATTGAACAATAGCTGCATCTCCCTATGAGTCCACCAGAGGGTGTCACTTTAAGCTTCTTGGAGAACACTCTTTTCTCATGCAGTGAAATGGTGCCAAAGAGCAACTCATTCATGGTTCTGTCTTCAGTCACAAAGGTCCACAGTGAAGTCTATCAGACTTTACCAAAGTAAAGTTTGCACAACCCCTTTAATTAAAGCCACTTCTAATTATCTGCCATTAATAATTGTGCTTATCTACTACTTACATTGATCTATGATGACTGAAACTCAAAGGCTGTGCATCTTTCAAAATTGCAATTGCAACTTCAACCTTTAACCTATGTAACCCTTAGTACACTATATAGGAGAAATACAGACATACAGACACATTTCAGATTTATTTGATGTTGGAAAGCTCCATCCATCTATCCACCAAATTCTCAGCACAGTGAAGTTTACAAATCATTTACAAAAAACAAAACGTGAAATCCTGATGCCACCATACCGGCCTCCCTCCTCCACTTCGCTCTGCTGAGAAATTCTATCCACAAAAATTATGAACAGAAGAAGTGACAAAGGGCATCACTGGCAGAGTACAACCCCAACCGCAGAGTACAACCCCAACCGCAGAGTACAACCCCAACCGCAGAGTACAACCCCAACCGGAAACCAATCGGACTTACTGCCAGCCAAGCTCTTGCTCTGTTTGTACCAAAGCACCCCCCCCCCCAACTCCCCACAGGATCCCCTAAGGGACACAGTTGAATGTTTTCTCCAAATCCACAAAGCACACGTGGACTGGTTGGGCGAACTCCCATGCACTCCAGGACCTTTGCGAGGGTAAAAAGGCTCTCCTTGGATCACCACCATATCATGGTGGAGGGGTTGACATGATCCTCACCCCATGAGGGGCGAAACCTTCTGGTAGGGTCTCCCAAAGCAAATGGGACTTGGTTGATGGGCCATACATTAAACTTCCTATGATGGAAGCCAGCAGGACCCAACTTCCCTCACACAGATTAGGTTTCCCGGGCCTCCCCCTGGGGCCAGGCCTGGGGGAGAGGCTACTCAGCGAGTGCCTGGTAATTGGATGGCTGAGCTCAGCCCAAATCAGCAATGTGGGCCCACTTTCCCATGGACCTATTACCTGTGGGAGAGATGGTTATTGGGTGTAATGTAGATCAGGTAACGGCCTCGACATCCCAGTCCTCGGCTACTGTAACTGGCTCTTAGAACATTTTAGAAAACCAGCTTGAAAAATTTGGAAATATTTTTATACATTAATGAGAGGGATGATGATGATGATGATGATGATGGACTTGTATGAGAGACACTGCATAGCTACTTGCTGCAAGTTCTTAATTCATTTCAGAATGGTTTTTTTTTACCCCCCAAAGGGTAAAACTTTATTGAATTAATCTTGTCTGCTGCTACAGCATCGGTAGCATAGATTACATTAACAACCATGTGAACGATGTTATTGTGGGAACATCTCAGCTTATACAGACCTTTTGGGGTATACTGAACACGTGGTGAAATAAGTTCATCTATAGTTTTTAAAAAATTATAGCCTCGTTTGGGGAATCACTGGTATCAGGATACAACCCCCCCCCCCATAAAAGACATGTAAAAATGCATATTTAAAATTAGTTGGACATTTACACATATTTAAGGCATGTTTTGGTGTACTCCACATGTTTGATTTTTCAAAAAATATCTGTGTGCCAGATATGATGCATATCATCATACCATTGGTCTGTGTGGAAGTGTGTGAGTTTGTGTTGGAAGTGTGTGAGTTTGTGTTACCTACTTTGTCTTGATTCCTTTTGGCTCCCATAGCAAGATTCCTCACCCATCAGAGAACTGGCGATACAGAAAACATTGTTGCTTAAAGTTACTGTGTATATTCACAATATAATTTGTCATATTGTTTAAAATGATGTCTGCCTTCACTAGTGTGTTATCCACATGACACTACATACCAGTGCCTTTGTGAGGATCAGTATGTCTGGACATATAATAACTGTGTTGCCTATGAGGCCTGTGGTGAAACAACTTTGGGAACATGCAGTTGTATCAGTGCAATTCCAAGTGATGGAGAGATGTGTGTACCAAGAAACGGTAAAATGTTTTTTAAAAATACTTTTTTCATTTGATCCTGAAATGGCTGTCCTTAAACTTACATGGTCACTGTGTTTTTACAGAAATACCATTTTTTGACTTTTTGATTGAAATTGAAATGAGTGCCTCAAGTGAAGTGACAGATGAGGTGGTGACACTTCTGGGAGAAAGTAACTTCACATTTAAACTTGATGATATGA
>JAOYMR010000017.1:27657955-27668765 GCA_025802075.1 Tenebrosternarchus preto | reverse complement strand
TCCTCCCCCACCACAAATACCACTGCTTCATTTTCATAAGCAGATGATATTCTGTACATGTAGTCAAATGTTTGTGGTGGTGCTGGGTGGAAACATGCAGGACAGATCAGTGAGGCCAAAACTAACGGACACCTGACCACATCACTGCAGACAAAAGACATCACAACAACAGCTTCATCACAGTGAATTGGCAAGCTGGCAAAATTGGTTCATAATAAATCATAATTTTGAAAAACATGGCTGTACAGGATTTGTTTAGTCTTTCATTCTTGAAAGACGCAGCTCTCCAAAGTCACATGACCACATATTCTACCCAACCTGTTACAAATGTACATACGGCCAGTTTATGAATACGTGTTAACTGTGAATGAGCAAAACTGCTTGGGCATTTTGAATGTGCTGACAAATGAATGTCACACTAACCGTCATGAATGGTTTGTGTAAATCTGAAGGGTGTTACTATTATTACATGCTATTTAGTATTAGATTCAAGTGAAGTTGAAGTTAAATTACAGGGCCCTTAAAGAAGGTCGTGGTCTCTTTTCTCTGTTGTATTAAATATAGGAACTATTTTTAAGTGCAATATTGGTATTTGTTTCCCCTTGCAAAGTACATTTTTGTAATTTCCCAGTAAGGGTGGAAAGTTGATGTAATAAAAATATATCTGTCGTTAAGTCCATCAATGTATGTATCTATTAATGTATCAATCTATCAATGTATGTATCTATTAATGTATCAATCTATCAATGTATGTATCTATTATTTTTTGGGGGCCGGAGGATAAGCAACACTAATTAACACCATTAACAACACTAACTGTGGACATTAGATTTTCAGCCAGTTTACTTTTTATACACCTTTCATGACCACACTGCTGTAGTGTGATCTGAAACAAGACATCCTAAAAACATACATGAACTGAAGCTGTTTTCAGAGAGACATTGGTTAAATGCATGACTGCAAGATACAGTGAAGTCCAAGTGCCTCTGTAAAGTGCCTCTGTAAAGTGACTCTGTAAAGTGCCTCTGTAAAGTCTTTTAAAACTTTCTATAAAGATCTTGAAAGGCCAACCAGAGCATAGCTAGATTTGTTTAGCCAAATATCTGTGGAAAGCAGCAACCTGTACATGTATTTGTTGACTTGGCCAAGTGGCACAAGACATTACAGCATGCAAAGATGCAAATGGATATGAGGCATTTGTAAATTGAGTTCAGCCTTTCCCTTCACCTCACATGTGCCTGTCGGCTTCATCACCATTTCCCTCTTTCACTCTGGGATACAGCCGTGGTTCTGTGATGTTATGACAGAGAGCATCACACTGCACGCTAACTTTAAAATGCACATCATGAGGTCAGTATCATTCCTCTGTATATTTGTTCAGATTTAACTCTTATTAGCAATGTTGAGAACGGAGCACATTAAAAAAAGAACACTAAACAAATTACCCTTTAAAATGTAATATGAATTGGATTGATGTATCATTGAAAATATATGTTGTTAACTAGTATGGTAAAATATATACTAAAATCTATTAAGTCACAGTGAATTAAGAATTAATATAGTGAATGTATATGCTGTTAACAAAGGTGTGCAGGTTTTCTATTGGGAATATCCTTACTCAGGTTAAATCCATCATTAGTAACATAATCAAAAGAATGACTTGGCAGGAAAGCTAAGTTAGAAAAAGTCAGGCTGAAAGAGCAGCTGGTGGAGTTGGAGAAGTGGTGTTGACTGCTCAGATGGAAATGGTGATGAGATTTTTCACCCTTATCTTTGACTTGGTGTAAAGTTGAGTTTTGAAAAAGATGGGATAAAAATAAAATCCGAAGCAAGTGTGGTAGAGAGAGAGCCAAGAAGATTACAGGAGCGCAAAGAAAAATCGCTTATCTTCATCATAAATGTAAAACAGGATAATCTACTATTAACACAGCAGTCAAACATATTACTGTTGGTGACATTGTTATAAGTTTAGGAGAGCAATGTGCTGAAATGGTTTCTTTAGGCTATATTCCTATTTTATTCAATGACAACTAAAGTCGAAATGCGCTGTTTGAGGACAATATTTGAAATGGAAATAAGATGATGCTTAATACAAATTATTATGAATGTTTAGAGTCACAATGATTATGAATTGCAGTCATGAATGCTAAGCTGTCTAAGCACACTGCAGGCTCTGAGCACCACAGATATCTGTGGGTGTGATTATCCAACAGGCATACAGCATTGTATGTTTCTAAACAACGTAATAACAGCAAAGAGTTTTACATATGACGACATGCTCATTGAATAGCAAAGTTCTTTGGCTTTCTGGGCACCATAACCGACTCCTCTGAGTGGTCAATTCTGTTCTGTGTCAGCTGATTTGGATGGTAGGGATGAGCTCCTTATTTACTTCCAGTTGAAGGACATGAACAGAGAGATTTGACTTCCTGCTGTAGTGACCAGAGCCTTACTGTCTAAGCGAATGATATTCTATTTTATGGTCATCAGAACACATTAAACTCTTTACAATAAAAGAGTTCATGCATATTCAACCAGTCATTCTTGCAAAATAAATCATCAAAAACTGACCAGTATACTGATGCAATGGAAAAGTCTGCAGTCAATACAATAATTACATAGGTCAGTGGTCTGCAATTCAGTAATAACAGTTTCCAAATGCCTCGACTGACCAATCAGAATGCATTTTTTCATGGAGCAATGCAATAATAAAAAAGTTTCATTTCCAGGTCAGCGTATGCCGTGTAGGGAAAATCAGGGAAGGGATGGTGAGAGAATGTAAGAATGGTTTTCTTCAAAATTAGATTAACTGCCCTTTTATTTCTCTTTGGTACTGATAACCATTGAGGCGTAATCCATGTAGCTCTGCTCTAAAACCATCCTGATGTCATTGAAGAAGGAAAATCTGCATTTATAAAGACTGCCTCTCTGCTCACATGTACCTACTATCAGGAAAACTGGGGTTCATAGTTCCAGATGAACAGTGTGTGGTAAACAGAGGCCACGTTTGTTTGTCATAGTGGCTATCACAAGTGTTGAGGGACCACGGTTTCAGACCTACAAAGGCCCTCATAGATGAAACATACTTTACACTTTATGTACTACTAATCTATTCCAATATGCTTTCTGTTTCTCTTATGGCACGTATATTAAAACATTCTCTTTTTGAACATGTTAAGTCTTGTGTCTCTCTTAGGTTCAAGAAAATACCAGAGACCAGCATGCTTCTCTGTGGAATACTCTTCTGTTTTCAGGTACAGTTCAGAGCATTATGTGCTGTTCAGTTTGACCATGGTTTACTGGAGACATTGGCTACACACTTGGGTAATAATCACCTTTTGTGTTGTTGTTTTCATCCAACAGATCTCACATATGGGTGAGTTTTACTGTATCAACAATAACTGGTTTTCTAGCATTTTTCATATGTACACTTTAATAATATGTAGTAAGAATGACCAACATTCTACACACAAAAATAGTTTGTATATCGGCCAATCTATCAGACGTTTTTTGAAGTCAGGACAAAACTGGGTGTATAAAAGCATTATATTTGCATGCAGCACTGGTTTTATTTGTATTTTACTAGTTTCCTGATTGAAGTGATGCACATCGAGGATGTATGTGATAAAAAAGTGGTAAATCATGATCAGAGAATCTGTGCTGTTGTGTATAAGTACTACTGAACAGTGGTCCCTGTGAATCCCTTCAGAAATTCAGAACTTGAATAGTGGCCCCTGTGAATCCCTTCAGAAATTCAGTACTTGAACAGTGGCCCATGTGAAACCCTTCAGAAGTTCAGAACTTGAACAGTGGCCCCTTTGAATCCCTTCAGAAGTTTAGAACTTGGAGATCCCTTGTGCTTCTAATTCACGGTAAAAGTTTAAGATGTGAACAATCTGGCAGATTGTGTTCTTGTTTTATTTCTGTTCCAGTTTGCTCACTGGATGCGTCCCAGACATATGTGGCAGAGGTGATGATAGAGGGGAACGCCTCCCTAGACGTGTCCACTTATCTGTCTGGGACTGAGATGCTCACCATAAATTCCATGACAACCATTGTGGAAGCTACAATGATAGGACGTAGGTCTCAGTATATCATTTACATAACAATTACAAATAAAGGAATAAATAATATTTTTATTAATACACTTGGAATTTTTGAATATTAACAATCAAATCATTTTACTATGATGCAGTAGCAGTGAATGTAGACATGACGGGATGTTACAGTGAATGTAAACATGATGGGATGTTACAGTGAATGTAAACATGATGGGATGTTACAGTGAATGTAGACATGACAGGATGTTACAGTGAATGTAAACATGACAGGATGTTACAGTGAATGTAGACATGATGGGATGTTACAGTGAATGTAGACATGATGGGATGTTATAGTGAATGTAAACATGATGGGATGTTACACTGAATGTAGACATGACAGGATGTTACAGTGAATGTAAACATGACGGGATGTTACAGTGAATGTAAACATGATGGAACGTTACACTGAATGTAAACATGACAGGATGTTACAGTGAATGTAGACATGATGGGATGTTACACTGAATGTAGACATGACGGGATGTTACAGTGAATGTAAACATGACGGGATGTTACAGTGAATGTAAACATGACTGGATGTTACAGTGAATGTAGACATGATGGGATGTTACACTGAATGTAGACATGACAGTGCAGCACTGGTGGCGGTGTAAATGTTTTTCATATAGGTGGGTGCACATGATACACACTGTTGAATCATGTTTACTGGCTTCTTGTGTGTTGGCTTAGAATGTGAGATCATTGGTGCTGAGACGACATGCTGGTGTCAAGAAGGCTACATCTGGAGCGACATAGTGTGTGACTCTGTAAGCAGCTGCTGTAACAGTTACCTGTGTAATGGAAATATATCTGACTACACACCAATGTGTGTACCCCAAGCAAATGGTAAGATCCGTTAATTTATGTATTTTCCATAAACCAAAATAAGACAGTATGGCTCAGTATGAAAATCCTAAATGATTTATTTCTTTTGTACAGTTTCTATCAGTGGAACTATTACAATGTCAACAGTGTTGAATTACCAGTCTGCGGTATGTTCATAACTCTCCTTTGTCCAGTGTAACCTAAGTATAGAAGCTGTCACCACAACAAGATGTTTAGCAAAAATTATCAGCACAGTCGCACATGTAGATTGTACTCAGTGTAATCCCTCTCTGGTGTAAACAACAGAGACTCTGAGATATGAATTCACAACCAACAGGTTTGAAATCAAATGTCTGAATGCAATGGGTTTCGATGTTTATTTTTCACTTCAGCTCTTAACTCTATTCAGTAAACTGAATGGGTTCAACTCACTTACCACAACAACAGATAACAGGTACTTAAAATATAACCTCTTTCTCCTAAGGATTCCTTACGTTTACCTAACTTTCAGATAATTAGCGCACTCTCTTTATTAACATGCTTTCCTCTGTTCTAACTTGGACACATCAGTAGGCAGAATTTTACAGTGACTCTCAACGCCACATTCAAGACAGCAAAACTTGAAAACATAATTTCGGTGCTGAAGAACACGTATAGCACTAACATAATAAACATTACTGCTACATCTCAAGGTAAATATAGAAGTTTCATCTCCACTTTGATTTAACATCACTTCTTTAAAGACGTAACTTTGAACACTATTGTAAACTGTGTTAAATGTACGTCTGATTTTTAAACATCACAGGGATGGTCAATATTGAAGTTCCTACAAGCAAAGTGTGTTATAACTCGCAGTATACCATAAACTGCAGCATGGAGGAGGAAATGGAAAAATGTTCATGGCAAATTACCCGTCCCAGCCAAACCCCACAGATGATCGGAGTAGGGTCAGAGGTCAACCTGTTCGACTCTTGCACAGACAGGACAGCGATCAGTCTCATCAATATCACATGGTTTTGGGCAGGTAAGGGCCATAAACCTCCATCAATTCATTGTTACCTGTTTATAGTGAAAATGAAATGCAACATTCAGAATTTTTTAATTTGCTGAAACACTGCTGATGTCTGGAATTACCCTACTGAAAGCTTTTTATAAACACACCAATTAAGATTTTTTCTGTTTTGAAAAGTTCACCTGTTGCAAATATCAAAGTATATTTATTTTTATATTTAAATATTAAGGCATATTATCCTAATTAACTTGTAACAGTGATGCATACAGAGGAAATATTACAGCATATTTGTTTTGAAGAGGAGGTTGTTGTGGTGTTTTCCACAGCCAGTACTAGAAAAATAATAATAATAAAAAAAATTAAAGCACTTTTAAAGTCCAAAACTAATAAAGTAGTAAAATACTAAAATAAAATAAAACAAAATACAAATGCTTCTGTCTAAGCTGGTCTTCTACAAACCATACAAGTGATTCCATAACACCAAGGGTTATTGGTTTGCACAAGAAGCAGATAAACAAAATATCTTTTCTTATTGACCTGTGCAGTTTCTTCTGGTGATGTTTCAGGAGTGTACACCTGCATGTTTACCAACGGGTCAGTGACACACACGGCCTCGGCAGAGCTTAAAGTCGCATTGCTACCAGAAGTCATCAACATCACAAGCACGCCCCCAACTCTGGACTGTACCGTTGCTCCAGTCACTTCCTTTAATGCGATATGTGCCATTGATCGGAGCTTAGAGATATACATAGTTACTCTCAGTGACCAACCACCACAACAGTCAGGTATTCATCGTACCATTGTTGCCATAAATATTTATATGCAGTTTACAGCTGAAAGATAAAAAGACATTTTTTTCATATTTTAATAAGTATTCAATTGACAATGCTAAGCAATGCTAATGCAATAAACAGACATTTATATTGCTTGCTTTGTTTTTCAGTGAAAAACAATATAATCATGTATAATAAGACTTTTACCATCAACTGCAAAGACCATACACCATCAGAAACTGTTGTTTGTAAAATCACAAACAGTGTGGAACAGACTCGAATTATCAATCTTACTATACCGATTATATACCGTGAGTACTGGAGTAACAATCACAAGAAATTATTTTGGGCACTTAAATAATTATTTCAGAAACCTAATTTGGCAATCACTAAGTGACGGAAATGTTTGTTTAGCGGGCGATCAATTCTGTGAAGCAGACGACGTGTGGCCAAAAACAAAAAATGGAACCCAAGCAACGATCCTGTGTACTGAACCTGGCAGGATGGGAACAGTAACACGGCGGTGCAGTGGGAGAGACTGGGAAGATCCTGTCAGTTTCTGTACCAAACATGAACTGAATGTGTTGAGCTCCACAGCAGGGGTAAGCAGAACTTAATCACCTACTCCTTTATTTCATATGTTCACTGGTTTATTACTATTCATTCTTGCATTCACTTTGGTTCAGGATTTCGAAAAAGGAGTTGGAGCCACACAGGCACAGGCAAATTCAATTTTTGATAATCTGAAGAACAGCACCGGAACTGGAAACATCACTTATGGTGACATTACGGCAACAGTCAGTGTTTTCGACACAATGAGTCGTGCATCCCACAGAGTCACTCTGGATGAAGCTTTACTACCAGTAAGACTTTCCCTCTGGTAGCATTTCATCCATATTTCTCATGTGGCTGCTATTTTACTGCTCACTTTGAACCTAACACTCCTACACCCATCTCTGGGCAGGGGGTGACAGAAACATGAGGTAGAGGTTGAAATGTTCTTACAGGAAATTACATGCAGTTGCTAAATCCATTTCCAGTGCGCCACTGGGTAATAAAACTAGAGCAAGGGCCTCATTAAGCCTTTCTCATAATCCACTGGTAATGTCACAGTATTCATAATAAGTGCTGAGTTAATTCATTCTGACATACTTTATGGACAAATTAAATGATATTAAAAATATAGAATTGTATGTTTCAGAATTTCATTGAATCAGCAAGCAATATGTTGAATGAAACCTGGAACTCTGGAGATGAAACTCGCGATGGCAACCTGGCTTCAAGTTATTTATCCTCTGTGGAGAACCTGGTACACAACATCAAACTAAATACCAGTGATGGACATAACACGTCAAACATCCAGCTTCAAGTCTGTCGACAAAGCACAGTCTGCAATAGATCTGTTTTTAATGTGGAGCTTGAGCTGAACTCTTCTGCTTCGATGGTGAAAACACTGGGATTACAAAACATTGCTCAGCGTCTGCCACAGGGCAGTTTTGAAGGCTCAACTTTTCCAAGTCTGGTGGTCAGTGTCACTACAGAAAACAGAACTTCTCCTGTTAATATCAGAATGGCTTTTTCAGTGGCTGCTCCCGGAGATTCTAACACTCACCTGCACTGTGTGTTTTGGAACACTACAGAAGAACAGTGGTCAGAGGAAGGGTGCAACTTGACTCAAGGTCCAGGTTACTCCACCTACTGTGAGTGTGATCATTTGACCTCCTTCTCTATGCTGATGTCCAAGACTCCAGTCAACTTGCCTATGTCTGACCAGATCACATATATTGGCCTGGGAATCTCCATTTGCTCCCTGATAGTCTTCATCCTTATTGAGTTTTTGGTCTGGAATGCCGTGGTTAAAAGCAACCTCTCACATTTCCGTCATACATCCCTTGTCAATATTGCCGTGTGTCTTCTTCTAGCTGACTGCAGCTTCATAGCCTCCAGCTTCAACAGCATCCTCACAGACACTTTATGTCTCATACTGGTGCTAGCAAAGCATTTCTTCTACCTGGCCATGTTCTACTGGATGTTTTGCTTGAGTATCATGCTTATCCATCAGCTCATTTTTGTGTTCCATCAAGTAAGGAAAAAGGTGTACATGATACTATCTATCACTATTGGCTATGTTTGTCCAACAGTGACAGTGGGAGTTACATATATCTACTATAACAAGAGGACTGATGTAAGCTATTACAGCCGAAACACCTGCTGGCTGACGTATGAAGGAACACTGAGAGGATCACTTTATGCGTTTCTTTTTCCTGTTGGTATCATCGTGTTCGTTAACATGTTCTGCATGGTGGTGGTGATCGTAACTCTCCTCAAACCTGCTGCAGCTGAGAGCAACAAAAAGGATGATAAAGAAGCAGCCAAGAGTATTATAAAGGTCATCATCTTCCTAACGCCAGTTTTTGGTGGGACTTGGGTCTTGGGGCTGTTTGTGTTTCTGATGGATAGCAATTCATTCGCCAGTGTCTTGGTCCACTATACCTTCATCATTGTTAACTCCTTACAGGTACAGCCTAATGTACACCCTAATGTACCCTAATGTACACCCTAATGTACCCTAATGTACCCTAATGTACACCCTAATGTACTCCCTAATGTACTCCCTAATGTACCCTAATGTACACCCTAATGTACCCTAATGTACCCTAATGTACACCCTAATGTGTCCTTAAAGTTGTTCTCCAGAGAAGTATTGATGGATATTTAATGCAAATATTTGTTTCTCCTCTACATTCTAGGGCTTTTTCATTTTGCTGACAGGTTGTTTTGGAGAAAAAAGAGTAAGTTTTGTATTTTTCCCTTTATCAAAAGTTGCTTGGCATTTGCATTTGTTGGAAATGTAATGGCAATGTATGGTGTTAAAATGTTCATTTTGATCTTCTATTCCCATTAGGTGCGAGATGAAATTGTGAAACTTGTGCTTTCTAATGTAAGTTAAACTATTTCTTAATCCATTTTTATTTTATTTTTTATTTTTCCTGTTTTTTCTTTCATTAAATGAACTTCTCACATCAAATAGTTTTTAACCTTTAACCTGTCTGTGCCCTTTAGAATGGTGCCAAAAGTGAAAGCAAACAAAAACTGACATCATCCACTGCAAAAAAATGAATCTTTACAGGTAGGTGAACATGAACAGCTGAAGAGGGTTGTGCCTAATGTAAGGGGTTTGTAGATTAAGCATTTAGAAACTAAACAGAAAAATCCTGCAAGTTACATCTTCCAACCTGTTTTGCAGTGGTTTAAACCACAATACAGGATGAAGACGTCCCTTTAAACTCAGCAGCAGTACACCGAGAAACAGGCGAGAAACAGGCGAGAAACAGGCGAGAAACAGGCCTGCTCAGTGCTGACAGTCTGACAGTAGCTGAAGGTCTCGCACCCCCTGCCATACATTTTATATGCACAACATCCAACATTATGAACAAACTGAGGAGTCAAAAATTAAGAAGAAATGGCAGGTTTTAATAAAGTATAAAACCAGTTAATTTCACGTCTTAATAAAGTATAAAATCTGCTCATGCAGTTGTTTGAGTTCTCATGTTGTAAAACAGCAGGCTTGATTTAGTTATTCCTCCAAAAATACATAAAGTCAAAAGAAGAACATATGTGTTATACACACACACATATAACTTTTCTGTAATTATTTTACCATATCCAATTTATCTGTAATCTAGTTTATCATCTTTTTGGTAATACTGTACAAAATGGGTTTTTTTTTCTAAACACATAGCATAGTCTCTTATGTAACTAATAAAATGCCCATAATTTTCAATATCTTGTGGTATATTATTTCATGATTGCAGTTGTTTATTAATGTGTGGAAACTAAATGAAACTGAAAAAAACACTCTTATGGTAAACTTTATTTCAAAATGAAAGCTTATTTCAAAAAAGATTTTTGACAATTTCTAAATTGAATCCATAAATCCTTGTTCATTTACTGTTCATTCATTTGGAAAGTGAAACTTGAAACTCATGAAAACCCCATTGCTAGGTCACTTAAAATATACAATTAATCGATTCAGGATTTTAAGATGGTTCAAATATTGATTTTGAATGTTAATGTTGTCTGTGGATCAATACAAG
>JAOYMR010000017.1:27642866-27653013 GCA_025802075.1 Tenebrosternarchus preto | reverse complement strand
ATCTACATATTTTAATCTACATATACTGACATAAAGTGTGAAAAATTACCATATTCTGCTGAAAGAGACTGTACCTAAAAATTAAATTAAAAAAGAAAACAGACAAGTGTACTTTGTCAAGGTAATTATGAATGTTTATTCTTACATTGCTTCCAAAAGTAATATAATTAACAATTTTTATATAGTAATAATGCTTATATACATTTACATTGTTAATCAACTAAACTGTATGAAATAATGTACATTCATTTGCTTAAAAATGTAAATTAAATTGGGTAAAGCATTTTAAATACCTTTAAACTGAGTAAAAGAGTGACAGAGATTAGTTTCCATAAGAAGCCCATGGTGGCTGATGGCATGTGCCACCTCAACAAGTAAACAGAGTGATAAAAGGTGGATGTGAGGAGGACTTTGATCTGCAGGTCTTGGACACCTGCTCCCTGTGCTGTGAATGGGGACAGATCTGCTACTTCAGGCCATGTGCTTTATCAAGTTGATGTGTAACCAGCGTCAGCACTGCTACATGCATTATCTCTGAAGAACTTCCACACTGTTTATTACAGCAATTTAATTTCAGTTCAAATATGGTCTGGTTTGTCATGTGCAGAAAGCGAGAAAATGAAGCAGAGACAAATGGAAGCTTTTTATAAGTACTGTGCAAAAATCCATATTTATTCAGTCATGATTCCACCACTACTCACATTCCACATCTTTTCTAGATCTGCCCTCAGCCCTTTGGTATTTCTCAGGCTTTTCATGTTCTTGATGTTGCTCATTTGGTTTCACTACATCTATCACTACGGTCCTCTTCAGCTGTTTGTCTATAACTACTACGTCTGGTTGATTATCCATTACCATTTTGTCAGTCTGTATCTGGAAGTCCCACAGGATGTTAGCTTGGTCACATTCTACCACCATATCCCAGCCTCTACTGATCTGGTATCGAGTTCCGGTTCCTGTCCTGCACCCCAACCATCATCCTGAACTGGATTAAACAGTTTAGATGTTGAATGAAGGTCTATAGTAGAGGAGAATAAGATGTAAATCCTCTTATGCAACACCAGCTGTCAGCATCATCAAGTGTTAATGAGTAGCTACTCTTTGTGCCTCAATAAAAAAAACAATATTATAAAGTTTTATCAAGAGGCATGTTCAAAGTGCAAATCACACAAGATTAAAACACTGCAGTTTATTCACCACGTGATCATCATGAATATATATATATATAAATAAAGTATCTTTTATTGAAGAATGATCAGTTACTGAGTCAAGACAGTCAGTCTGTAGTTTAGTTACAGTACAATAGT
Organism: Tenebrosternarchus preto; assembly: GCA_025802075.1. Taxonomy (NCBI): domain Eukaryota; kingdom Metazoa; phylum Chordata; class Actinopteri; order Gymnotiformes; family Apteronotidae; genus Tenebrosternarchus; species Tenebrosternarchus preto. The sequence goes on along the minus strand of JAOYMR010000017.1, from coordinate 27,651,706 downwards.
TTCATTTTATATCAAGTAAAGAGTAGAATGAATCTGTTAGTTTATTGTAGTTAGAGAATATGGTCAGGCGTAGCCTAATTGGATGGTTCTGTGGTCCACTTATAAAAGTACATGTAAAGGTATATCCTATACTGATACATGAGAGAGGTAAGAAAAGAATGGAGCTGCAGTCTGAGGTGAGTCAGTGCGTGAAGAGAAGAGCATGTGTTTAACCAGGCTTTCCCCTTCATAACATTAAATTTAATGTATAACATAACAATTCCACTGTCTGGTGTTTCATAAGTTTACTTCCTAATGCTCATAGAGGAGGTTTCTCTTTACCAGTGCTGCCCTCATCTTGAGTTATCTAGATCAGATATCTAGATCAGTTATCTAGATCAATTATCTAGATCAGTTATCTAGAATCTGAGCTCCTGCTTTGCCCCTTTTGCTGTCTCTTGCAGTTGTAGGCAAAACATATAATTGTGCTTTGAGTGAATAACCTGCACGTATTTTGCCTTGAGTACAGTTTGGTCTGCAATTGTTCTTCCATGTGGTCTGGATACAAAAACCCGTGTGGCCACGCTGTGTATCGGGTAGAGTCATAACACAATGCTGGAAAAAGTACTAATGATATTGAACTGAATTATCCTGAGTGCACATCCACAGGGGCTTAAGTGGTGCCTGATCTTTATAAGCAGGGAGAGAAGTGTGATCTATGGTCACTGACCAGCAAAACACAGGAGACTCGCTGAGTGAACAACTATGAGGCAATGACATCATTTCCTGGGTCTCTTTTATCACATTAAAACTTGATTCTCTTTAGGGCTCAGACAGATGGATAGGTGAGTGGATATATCTGATATTTGCATGAAGCTAAAATCATATTTGATCAAATTTGAATGAATTAAAGAAATGTATAAATGTGTATCATGTGCAGAGTAAGAGAGAGCAAAAGAATGTAAAATCCAGACAAAGCATATTCTAGAGCATTTGATCCTGGCATGAAAACTTTACAAATGCTTATGAGACGCTCCTGCAAGAATCTTGCTAAAGTGTTGAATCTCCAGGTCTCTTCCAAGATGTGAAACTGGAATAATGAGAAGCCAAGCACTCATGATCTAACTGTTATTATTTTCATAAGATGCCATCGATTATACAAGTCAAGACAGGAAGTAGATTAATCAATGGTGGTCATGTCATAAAGCTGAAGGAAGCTGCTGGAGGATGAGTTGCTCAATGAGAAGGAGATGCACCACTTACATCTCAAACAGAATCACTGCAGACATTACAGGAAGGATCCAACAACACGTTTTATACATCCATGTTATACTAACATTTGTATACAGTCACCAACTGTCAGCTACTGATTTCAGGACCATATCATATCAGAGTAACATTATTGTTTGCTTATGTCTTGCTTTTAGGGGAGTTATGAATGCACTGCATAATAGCACAGGTCTTCAAAGCTTTTCACTGTTCACCACTTCATGCTCTCACTCTTCATGTTCTCACTCTTCATGCTGTCACACTCTTCACCACTTCATGCTCTCAGTTCTCCAGAGCAACGGGGACTTCACTATTTTTTAAAGGTGTTAAATCTTCAAAAAGAGAACACAACACACATAATACATTAAAAAGGAGGATAGAGTTTAACTCTAAACGGAAACTAAACCAGGGTCACTTCAGGCTTACCTTCAAAGTCAACAAGAATGATGAGGTCGTCATTTTTCAGGTAATTCCTTCGGCGGAGGTCAAAATGTTTAATGAAATTTGCCCAGCCTCTCGATTCACCTCTGTAGCACTGGCAGCCTGGGTCATAGGTCCCAACCTTTGTCGGATTGTCCCAATACAATTTACCTTCAGAAGCTGAAGAAATAAAGTGTTTCACTCTATAAACTCTTTCTATACATTTTTAGCATTTGACACCTGCGCTTATCTAGAGAGACATATAATTATAGACAGTAGACAACATGTGTTCTCCCTGGGAATCAAACCCATGCTGTTAGCACTTTAATGAACCTGCTTCATCAGGTGAGCACCTGGAGTACATTTCTATAAATTCTGCTTAATCTCATGAAGCTAATTATTTTATGAAGAATATGATTAAAAAACAAACTGGCCTTAAAAACAACACAAAAACAAAAATCTTAAGAAGAGCTAATGAATGTAGCATACTCGTCACAAGGTCTGTGGTGAGGCTTCGGGCAGATGACATCCTCAGTTTGATGTCTGCGTCTTGGTCCATGACTATTATGGTGGCCTGACGGTCCACAGCAGGCCACTTCATGGCTGCATCATTCTCTCCACTGGCCAGATGGAAGTAGAGTCCCATGTAGTTTCCTGAGTAATCAGTGTAACTGGAGACTGGGTATGCGCGCACTCCAAAGGCGTACCCTTCAGGGCTGTAGAAGCGTGGGCTGTCCAGCACGGTGTTGTGGTCTGCAGTCTGCAGGATGTGAGAGAAGTTCTGAATGCGCCAGGCGGCGGCAGGGCAGCGGGTCTCCATCAGGCTGATGTCATCGATGAACACACCCCCTTTGGAAAAAGCGGGGTCTCCACTGACTGCCTGAAAGGCGTAGCGGAACTTCACTCTGACTTGCATGGGCACGTGAGCAACCTTCCAGGAATTATCACCATCAGCTAAAAAATAATAATAATGAATCAATACACAACTGACACCAGTTATTCATGTTTGATGTCATAAACATGCGTGTGCAGTTCTGCCATTCTTTGCCACAGTTTACTTGTACTCTCTGCGTGTCTGGTGTTGAAAAGCAAAGTGTATACCAAGGGCTATTTAAAGTGCCAGAGAACTGAATCAGATAATCTACCCAAAATTGTGTGCAGTTTCTTTAGCTTGCGCACTGTTCCTGTCCCATCATCCATCTTGACCCAGATGACCAGCCGGTCCTTTGAGCTGCTAGTCATTTTGTAAAAGAACTGAAGACACTGCACCTTCCGTTTAGGATACAGGAGGCGGGACTCGAGCAAGCCAGACTCCCCCTCGTTTACAATTGTTGTGTCAAAGTACATAGTGTATCCTGTATCTGAAAACCAAAAACATGACAGTACAGATTATGATTAAAGTGGAAATGGACTGGTTTTGGGAAATGAGCAGGGCGGCCAATGACGAACACTGACCCCGAGGTTGGCCAATGAGAGTGTGACCTTCGGAGGCAGAGGTGCTCTTTGTGTGAACCCAGTCTCCATCATCGGTGGAGCTCTGAATCATTCCGCATATATTGATGTGTTCAAACATGCACTGGTCCAGCAAGGTCAGAGTTGAAGCTGAAAAACAAATCCTGTCTTTGTTCTATTCATCATCATTTAGTAAACAGCTAAACACTCGTTCAGAAAGACCACCCAACTAGCCATACGACCACGGAATGTTCAGACGACGATTACGGATTTGCCCTCAATAAGTCTCCCTCCTCTCAGCATTTGCATCCACCTTCTTATACGCATTACAGAAACATGCATTATAGGTGAATATTTATTAAATCAGATGATGAACATTATCACTTTCCATTGTTGGGTATGGAAACTGGAAAAACAAAAACAAGCACTTACTGCAGTTATACATTCGATTCAGTCTCACAATGTCTTGTTCACTGAAGTCAAGATACTGCCCTATGATATTGAAGAACTCTGGGATGTTGGTGGTGATGGTGGGGATGTTGGGGTCTTTGTTGAAGGAGAAAGGTCTGTAGTGCATGACTGACTCATAGTCGTATGGTGTGTTTAGATCAGAGATAAAGCTGTCGTCATATTTGTTGAAGTTACGCTGCAAGCCTGCTGAGACAAATATGGCATGATGCAGTCACACTGTTTAATAGGAACCAGAAGATTTCTGGCTCCAAATTGGCCTTTAACTTCAGTTGCTCAAGATTCATCCAGCCACAATTGTAAGTTGCTTTGGATAAAAGCGTCAAATGCCGTAAATGTACTCTGAATAGAATAGTAGTAAAATAAGCTCAAGTTTAATTCTAACCAAACAGTACACCGGCATGCAAAATCGTATGTGACGACAGCTTCGTGAACAGCTGACCGTCGATGACTTGGTCTAGCAAGATCTTCACGTAGTCGTCTCGGTCCTGCCGGGACTGCATATGGTAGAAGCCCAGAGCATGGAGCAGCTCGTGTTCCACCACAGCCTTGTGGTCACAGCCAGGCCCCAGAGAGAGCACCTGGCCTCCAGCCTGCTGGCCCACACTTGAAAAGCACCTGCACACAATGGCAGCACCATATCCCGTTAGTGCAACATGCTGGCATCCGTGCAGTCTAGAGGTTTGCTTTGTTTGAAAGATGTTTGAAACACACCCGTCTCGTTTCTCAAACTTGATGTAGGTCTTTTCTCCTTCGTAAGGCTTAAAATCAACACAGGACTTCAATCGATACATCTCAAATGCTTGAAAGACGGTTCCTTTAGCATTGAGGTCTGACAAAATCAGAGATGAATAATTCAGCCACGTTATTCCAGTACAGTTCACCAGTTACATCAGGGTGCAAAACCATTTTAATATCTGCCCAACATACCCAAGCTATCAGACAGAATGTAAGGGATAGGGAACTTCCATCTGTAAGTAGTATTGATGAGAGCATTTCTTCCAGGCTGTTGGAAGTGAAATGTCCCAAAGGTAATATGAGATTCACAGTATAATACCAGGGAAAACAAATACTGTGGTATAATGTAACAGCTGTACTAAAATATTACATGTACTCACAGGAATGAAAATATCCCCTTCAATTAGGGGGGTCTTTGCCCCTGTTAACAAAATTATTCATTTATGTGAACAATTTTTAACTCTGTATTAATAAAGACATTGTCAAATATTTGTTGTAATTGTGGTAAAGTAGGTCTCCTTTGTGAAAAGAAATTAACATTGAAGCAAAATTAAATAAATTCTCGTGTAAGAAAACATTACAAACTGAAAGTTCTGTTTTCCTACCCAGATTAATGAATGGGTTGTCATTTGGTGTATCTTCTATCTCTGTCAAAAGAAAACGCCTGGATTCATCATGAATTCTTTCATGAGTTTATTTGCATGTGCACTTGATATTCATCTGACTTACCATGGACTTGGGGTGTTACTGGAATCTTGATAAAAAAATAGATGGTAGTTTTTTAATTAGGAGGATACATAAATAGGCTTTAAAATAAACTGCTAAGACACACTGTCACTACAAACATCAAATATAAATGGACTTGATTACTTACTGCAGAACAGGCTGCCACAACGGCCAGTCCAGTAAAGACAACAACCCTGAACAAGGACATAGTGACTGTGCTTTTAGAAATGCAGCTCTGGCTTAAATGCGAGAGAACTTTGACCAAGTTGATATGAGACGCAGCCCTAAGAAATCTGAAAGGTCTTGAAAATACTTGGCGCTGGATATTTTATGACTAAGGGAGGCTACAGGTGCTTCATTTAGTGCTTTGATGCTGTAATGAAGACTAAATTCATAATTATTAACACGTGTAAACAAATCCATATTTATTACCACCATGAGTAAACAAATTCATACTTCATACCCAACATGGGTAAACAACATTTTATTACCAACATACATAAACAAATTCAATCAAATAAAACAACATGGCCAAATTTATGTGCAGATATGTACTCACAGCAACTTATAATGTGACACTAAACAAAGGCTGCAGGTGACTGTGATGAGATCTAAAAACAGAAAAGCTAAAAGCTGCTGAAATGAATGTTAATAAAGAAGCCAGTTAGAACAGTAAGGTGATGCTGCATTGATGCTGAAAACGTTGTGAACAGTACTAATTTGAAGATGTTTGTTTAAAAATTTCTCATCGTAATTCCAAGTGTTCAACGTAAGAATGTTTTGCGTATTAAAATGTATCGGCTTTCTTTGCGTTGCATATCGTGTGTTTATTCAGAGCTTCCTGAGCACGAAGATCTTTGAACTATCAGAATGAAAGATACATCATTTCCAGTGGCAAGGCATCTGCCACTTGGCAAATGAATATATTAACATAGTATCAACCGGTTTCACCTCCTAGAATTTCAACATTTTGCTTGAATTTTGCTTGTTATGACATTTTGTCATAACAATATTTATGCTAACATGTTTAATAAAAATGTTTGGTTCTGTAATTCTAATATGTGCCATGTGGGGCGCTGTTGTATACATTTATCAGCCCTTTACTCATTTGCGTTCGAGGTAAAACAGTTCCGGAAGTATCGCACACTGTCAACAGCACAGTAAAGTGTTTAGTGTGGTGACGAGGTTCGAAAGCAGAACCAAGGTTCATATTATGTGTACTGGCCAAAACCCATGTTCGCTTCTAGTAGATTTGTAAAAGTGACACTTATCTGGAACATATATAAGCGGACAATCGCTTTATCAGGTAACGTAAAGCCTTCATTAATTAATCTGTCCTCAAAAAGTGTTAGGAGTAAAACACTGAACTTGGGTAAGTTTGGACAGGCAGAGCATTTCGACACTGTCGAAGTCCGTTTATCAAACTGTCTGGCTTGTGGTGCTTCGTAGTAGGTGATGTTATGTCTGCACTTAACGATGTTTATTAAGATTTTTTTTACGAGAGCTGGCGAGTGAACTGCAGTCACGTTGCCGTTCATCCCGCAAGACGGACATAACGTGAGGCATGGGTCACGTGATCCTGCGTGAACATGGATCACTCCGTGAAACGAGCGACTGTGGCTGGAAAGTCGTATGTTTCCGTCCAAATATATAAGCGAGCAATGGTAACACTAGTTTACCTACAGCCTATACACCCAAAATAACAGAAATGCCCTGTAATATAATGTATGGGTGGCTGTGGAAACTGTCCAGCTTGCAGTGAATGTGTCGTTTAGACGGTAAGAGTCATCTTAGGGTCTGGGGACTAGTATACAGTCCTCTACCAACACCACCACGAACTTATATGCGCGGATTTCCTCCCTTGTAGGTGTTTTTCTGACTTACTTCGAATACACCTGCATCACACACTATTGTCAACGTCTTTAACAAAATTAGGTTTTTTCCCCCATTTGTCTTTGCAAAAAAAACGTCAGTTAGTGCCCGGAAGATAAGACTGTTCGTGGCAAAGTGATTAAATAGACATTATAGCTGGAGTGGAATTTGACAAAAACACCATTGTTTAGGTCGTTATCAATCTATTTAGATTAATTTGAGTAAGTTTTATAAAAAAACTTTTCAACTAACTTGCCCAAGTTTTATAAAATTAACGCGTACTGTCTAAATAATTAACATATTTGTATGAATGTTGATGAGAGAAAACAATTCCTTGAAAGTGTGAGGTCACGTTTTAAGAATCATGATTGTGCACAAACACAGGATGTTACTTGCTATGTAAACGTGTGATTGGAAATACTATGGGAAGCACAAGTTGAATCAGAATTTCCAGAGAAGTAAGATTTAAATGCCACCCTCTGGAAAAGCTGAATTACGTATTTGTCACGTTTTCTTTTTCATAGTTCACTCAGATCTCTGGTGACACGCATGCGTCAAAATCTTTTCTTTCGTCTCATTAGCGGTGCATCTGGCTGGTCGGAGGTCCAAGTGGAACTACCAGGCTTTTGCTGCGATGGGAAATTCCAGCTGTCATACTAATTTGGGAATACCTGCGGGGAAAGGACCCTGCGAAGTGGGCTGCACTGATTTAATGGTTGGCCACACAGTACAGGTAAATGAAAAAGTGTGTGCTGTTGAAGGATGTCTAAGACTCCTGCCAAGGGCGTTCGTTCTGAACAAATGAGTTATCCAAATTCTGTGTTGGAACTTCAGTATTGTACTAAAACGTGGTAATGTGTTGTTCTGTGTTGGTTAAACTACTGATAGCTATGAAACACTGATGGCATCAAAGGCATTTGAACAAGAAACGGAGACAAAAGAAAGCAGTTTTGTATTCATGTGCGTTTTCTTTCTAAAAACTCAGTCTGTGAGCTACGTTGACCATTGAATGTAGCGTAGGATGTTGTTGTATTATGTGAAACTGAACTGGCCTTTGTTATGCCACCCTTTGGACACAAAGGGTTAAAAAGGACCTTTTTTTGTTTAACAAGCGTTTAATTTCATTGGTGTTTGTAACCGGTTATCCGCAGGGAACATTATTAAGATTGTACTATCCATGCCAAACTTCGCCGGATTCTGAGAGGCCGAGCTGGATTCCATGCAGAGAATACTTCAATGGACTTGCAGACTTCATGAAACTAAACAGAGCACTGAGTGAAAGAACTTTTGCCTACCTCTTCGGTAAACACAGTAACTAGTTCTTTTAAGTTCCACTATGGTAAACACAGTAACTAGTTATTTAAGTTACCTCTTGAGTAAACAGTGACTAGTTCTTTGTTCTGCTTTAGATGCCTTGATATAGGAACTATTTTAAATGTAGTGTATTTCTAAATATTCACTTATTACTTATTCATTTAAGATTTATAGTTATGTGGTGTTTTTTTTTCTCCTGTAAAGGTTCGTTTAAAATCCCAGCAGCATGGGATGCACCTCTGAAAGCAGATGGAAAATACCCCTTAATAATCTTTTCCCACGGTCTGGGAGCTTTCAGGTAATGTTAATTCATTAGAGAGTTTTAATAGGATTAAAGCCATAAACCATGAATATCCTGCACTTTGGCCGTGGCTGTGTGTTCTGTATTTTACAAAACGTTATATTTATTTGTGTTACAGGACATTGTATTCAGCCATATGCGTTGAACTGGCTTCACAGGGATTTATTGTTGCTGCAGTGGAACACAGGTTTGTCCTTTGAACTAGGATTTGAACACAGTCTGTTTAACAGGAAGCGTGTCCAAAGATCGGGCTGGGGGCCCACAGTGGGCTGTAAACAGATCTGACTAACAACAAAACACT
>JAOYMR010000017.1:27589841-27605248 GCA_025802075.1 Tenebrosternarchus preto | reverse complement strand
TACGGCCGGTTCTTGTTTAGTCCGGTTGTGCTTTTCTTGATCAGTACTGCAGTTCTCACACAGAAGTGCCCAGATATTTAAATAATGGAACTATGGCTAGTGGTTTATGGTTGATTATGAAATATGTCATGTTCCAGAGCTCCTGTGAAAAACCTCCTTTGTTCTGGAGGTGTTTACAGACAGCCTCATCCTACTGTAGCCACAAAGTCAGTGCCTGAGAATTTATTGTTCATGAGGAAGCAAACAGCTGTCAGAACCTCAAGGAAAGTTGGAGGCAGACTGAGGGCAGGAATATGTAGGCGTTTAGACAATTCATCTAAAACGGAATTAATCTACAAAGTTGCATTGGTTGAAGTATTCTCTCTTTCTCAAGAGTATTTTATGTTGGTCTTTAAAAAGTCTCAGGCCATCTGCTGATTTAAGAGGGGTGAGAGAATGATTCGGGGGCCCATGTGTAGTTTTCCTTCTATAGTATACCATGCATAGTTTTAACAGAGTTATAGAAATGATGAAAGTTATGTTGACAACACCCAGATCTTCCTTAGATCTTCCTTAGTTAATGATGCACCCATTACTCACTTGGAAAATTGTCTATTTGAGATCCAAAACTGGATGAAGGAAATTTTTCCTGTTTCTCCAACACTCGTTCTGCAGAATCCATGCAGCTTCCTGCACTTCCCTGCAGCCCATCATTGTTGCCTTAGATCTCTGGTGAGGGGCTGTTCAGGAACGCCCTGTGTGCCTTGTGCATGTGGTCTATCAAACCTATGAGGGTCTCTGACTTAATTAGAGAGTGCAGCTTATATAGAGAGTGCAGCTTCATGCAGCCCACTTTTTATCCATGGATTCTTCAAAGCGCAGTGATGGTTTGATCTCAGCTAGAGAACCATGGACATCTGTTTAATGCTTATTCTTTTGCTGGAATAACATGGTTGTAATGGCAAGATCGTGCTCAGCACAGAGAGTGAGAGTATCATTATGTTTGTATTGGCCTGGCCAAAACCATGTCCTTCAATCACCCTTCTCCATGTTCTGTTGTCCTCCTCAACCTGGGCATTAAAAATACCAAGCAGTAGGGTTTTTTTCATTCTTGGGGATCCCTCTCAGAAGGTACACAGGCATTGAGAAGATCAGTAGAGCACTTCTTAGAGGGGTGCAGAGAGACAATAGTCCTTCAGTGATGCTTTCTCATCCAGTCAAGCCTTGGTCTTTCTCCCGTGTGGTTTATCACAGCTGCCATAAAAGTCTATGAGGGTTCTCACTTTCCAGGTTGCCAGTTTAAAGATTCACTGTTGTCTTATTTTGCCTGCAGAGCAGAATGTTCCAGAAGTCGTGGAAACCTATCCAGAAGTAAACTGACTGGACAATTTTTGAGCCACACCTTTTCTAGGCCCCTCCCCAAATGATGGTAAGCAATCCAGACCATAAACAACAGCTGCTCAATAACACAGGAGTCTTCCGTTACCACTGAGCACCTCTAGGGTTCACACTCTCAAGCAGTAATCATAAGGTTGCTGGTTCAAGCCCCATCTCCAATGCCAAGCTGCTACTGTTGGGCCCCTGAACAAGAACCTTAACCCTCGATTGCTCAAGATGTATTCAGTCATAACTATAAGTCACTTTGGATAAAAAAAAAACATCAGGTAAATGCCATAAATGAAATGAAATGTAAAAGCTGCCACTCAGCTGCCACTCTGTCCCTGCTGCTTGCGGCCATATACCCTGTGTGACTAAGACCTTCCGGCTCACTCACACAACCCCCCCATCATCAGACCCTCCCCAACGCCGCCAGACTTCGGAAATTTGACATCCGGCAATTTGTCACCAGGATTAAATAAAAAAAACAACGCAAGTTAGACTTCTGAGTGCCACCAGAGGTGCACGATCCCCAGCAGCACATCCTCACTGTGAGAGGATGGTTTCCAGGGGCAAAGGTAGCCCAAGGTAGCCAGAATCCTCCGCTACCCACAGGCAGCGACCCACTCAGGCTGTGGTGCTTCAGTGTTGATCCCTTTAGCCTCAATCTTATTGGATTATTCCACAGATCAGTGGGGCAGTGGAAGGCTAGCACTGGGGTAACACTGGGGTAACACCGGGGTCCACAGTGTGGCAAATATAATGTCAGACAAGTGCAGATTAGACAACATATACTAGACATGAAGTACAGATGAGATTCTGAATAGACTATATATAGAGATTGTATATTTACAGTAATATAGTACAGTAAAATTGCTGGACAGTATACATACAGTAATACAATAGAATAAATTATTTGCACAACAGTAGCTGCATTTGAAAAATATGGTGTGTGTTAAGAGTCTGTGTGTGTTCAGCAGTTTTGATGGTCCAGCATGTTATGTGTGTGTGCGTGTGTGTGTGTGAAAGGGTGATGGTCTGGCGGTATAAACTTTTGCTGAGTCTGGTGGTCTTGCACCGTATGCTGTGGTGTTTGCTAGAGGGCAGAAGCCTGAACAGTCCATGGGCAGGAAGCACAGGGTCCTCAATTAACCTGATCTTAACCTCAATTACCAGCCGTGCGTGCACGTGAGGAGGTCTGATACCAGCCGTGCGTGCACGTGAGGAGGTCCGATACCAGCCGTGCATGCACGTGAGGAGGTCCGATACCAGCCGTGCATGCACGTGAGGAGGTCCGATACCAGCCGTGTGCACTGGCAAGGGAAGGCCTTTGCACCTGCTTCCCTGTTCCATAAGGGCTGTCCAGTGGAGGAAGTGGTAGACCACAGCTAAGAGGGCTGTGAGAAAATGTGGAACAGTTCAAATGTGGAACAGTTCCCTCCAGCCACTGTAATGCTGCACTAGATGCGCACACACACACACACATACACACACACACACACACACAGAGAGAGAGCAGCTCAGACACTGCAATGCTGCTGAGTTCATTACAGTCTTCCATTAGTATAATTACAAAAAAATGTCCATCACATCTGAATTCACAAGGACCAGTGTTAAATATTTTCCAAGACAGAACACAGATATATGTACAGGTGATTCCAGGAAAGGGAGTGGAGTAGTGGATCTCTGAGATGGTGCATCCTGCTCTTAGCTTCCCTACATAAGCTTCTTCTAAGCTTATCTTCTGCAGGGTGACTCCTTCATCCAATCACAGGGTATGTATGAAAACCCTGGCAGTGCTTCACTGTAGAAGTAACTGTTATTAACTGCCAATATGGTGCAAATGGGCCGAATTATCAAGTGAACAATAAGCTGAAATTCTGAAGCAGCCATTAATTCAGTTACTCACATGAGCAACGTTTCACTTCCAAAAGAAATGGATGACTGGTCGCTTTTTTATAGTTATTTCATGTGTCTCATCTCCTCTCAGCGTTTGCTGATGGATAGTGGTGATGCTGTGTCATCTCAACCCTCTCATCACTACCCACACTGCAACACTCTGGCTGCAACTGGAGTCTGAGGCAGGAGAGCCATGAACCAAACCCCCGCCAGCGGCCTCCTCGGGTCACGGCCAAAGAGCACATCACCGACGCAGAAACCCCTCGCTGGCGCCATGGTGACAACATCACAGGTCCGTGTCAAACAAGGTGGCAGAGAGAAAAAACTCCCCAGCCAATCCCAGAGTGGTCCTTAAGAATAACTGTAACCCAAAGGTCCTCAGGAAACACGCAGAGAGCACAAACCGTTCAGGTGACCTGACGGTGTCCTCAAGGCAATCAGGGAAAAAGCAACACAAACAACATCAATCTTCCTCCTGTCTAGTGAGTGTAATTATGGTCAGATACCAGAGTGATCACATAAACTGGGTCACCCCTGAAATAAACCCTCATCCCAACTGATTCCACCATTTTCCAAGATTCGGTTACAGCCAGGGCATTTAAATCAGGGTGCAGCAGTGCGATTTGTGATTTTTAAGTGCTTTGTAAAATGGGTATTTTATTTCCTCATAGTGGTGTCAGGAAGCACCATTTGTGTTCATTCAAAGACTATGAGTAAATTGATGAGGCCACTGAGCAGCAGTGGAGCTGCAGAACAGAGTTGTGGCTTTGCTTCATCATGACCAGAGTCTTGGTGTCAGAGACCTGCAGAGGGTCAGGAAAAACAAGTAGAGTTTGGGCTGCACAGACGGGCACCCACCGCCAGTTCTTAAACTGTCTTTAATGAAACCTTCTGGATCTACAGGTTTCAGCGTAGGGGCACATTGGCACCTTTGAGACGATCGCCGGCATGGAACGAACAGCCTGGCGTTGCCATACCCAGCCAATCAGTGGGACTCACTCCTGTGCCAAAGCAGTGAAGCCTGTTGCCTTTCTCTTCTGACTCCAGGGCTCTGCCCTAAGAGGCAGCCTCTTCCTGCCTTTCTCTTCTGACTCCAGGGCTCTGCTCTAAGAGACAGCCTCTTCCTGCCTTTCTCTTCTGACTCCAGGGCTCTGCTCTAAGAGGCAGTCTCTTCCTGCCTTTCTCTTCTGACTCCAGGGCTCTGCTCTAAGAGGCAGCCTCTTCCTGCCTTTCTCTTCTGACTACAGGGCTCTGCTCTAAGAGGCAGCCTCTTCCTGTCCTGTCTTCCTTCCTCTTCCTGTCTTTCCATGGCTGTTCTTGTAAATTTGAAGAGAATCAGCCACTGACTGTTGCATCATTTTGGGCCAAAAGAAATAGAGGAAAGACAAAATAAGATTCCCAAGAAAAGTAAAATTCATGTTGTGCAAACAAACAACTTTGTTGAACCTCAGTGTCACCAGCATTCCTTGTGTATCAACAGTCTCTCCTTGTGTATCGTCTCTTTAGTCTACATTACTGCTATTTCAGCTGCAACAAGAGAACAGCAAGAAGCCCCCCCCCCTCCCCCCACCCCCAGGACAGCAGGCAAGGTTGAATCGATCTGCAACACATGGTTTTAATGCAGCTACATTGAATTGATCCCTACCAATCACATAGAAAGGATGACAACCTGCTACGGATGGCAGTAGTGACATAGCAGAACACGTCCAGCTCTAGTCACACCCACCTCCATGACTACGTTATGATTAATATGATTAATAATTTTTACTCAACAGTACATTTAGCGCCTTGTTACCACGCCAGAAACAATTATCATGATGCCTGGCACTTGAATAACTAAGGTTATGTTTAAGACTAAGTTTTTTTTAAATATTACGACGTTGATACTCCCTTAAAAGCTTTAGAATTTATTATACAAGACAAAACTCAAAACTCCGTGAGTTAAAGAGGACTGTACTGTCTATATGCATTTGTGCTACATTCAAATTCATCCACATTATATAATTATATAAAACACGCATTATATAAGGCTCATTTTCTTTTGATTTATGTATTATTTGTGTGTGTGTGTTTTGCCATGACCTTGAAAGTCTATATTATTCTATATTGAAAGTCTATATTATTCGCTGCGACAATGATAATTCCTGCACGAGCATGACGAAAGAAGCGACTCATTGCAAGACCTGCTTCTACTTCTGCTTGACTGCCGTTCCGAGTTAGAAGCGCCGTAGTCCGGCGCTGCACGAGAAGTTTTATCTGCATTCATCGTAGGGATGAATACAGAGGTGGTCACCTCGCCGCAGACTATTTATTCACAGTGAAACCACAAAAATCACCTCATCCTCATCAGCGCAACATATTTTGATTTTGCTGTTGTTTTCTACGAGTAGATTCATTGTAAACATTGTAATACGACTGTAAACAACTGTGGGTGGACGCATACCGACAGAGAAAAAGCACCAGAAACATTAGGTACACATCCACCTGCAAAATGTCGATCTAGGCATTCATTATCAACGCTTTCTTTGCTTGACATTAAACCCACAGGAACACAAGTACATCACATGGAAAATCTTCTGAGCGATGTGGATTCAAAAGCATTGGCAGCTTTGGTGCATTTCATTCGCAGTAACTACACAAAACGGCTTAAGAAAAGGGCCACTTGGATAAGAAAATAGGTTCTCGTTTGGCATGTATATGCTTGAAACAGCGCGTACATCTGGGAAACACACTAGAGAAGTTAATCACTACTGGAAAGGTCTGCAGAGCAGCTGGTGTATACAGAGACAGTGTATCATTATAGCTATCTGTTCTTAATGATAGTATCTCATCATAAAGAATAAATAAATAATTTTTAAATGAATATGGTCATGCAATGCGGTACTCAGCACGCGCTCCCACTGCGCCTCTGCGAGCGATTCGCACGGCTACTAATGAGTTTTTTAGTCTTTTCCGTTTCGCTCTTTAAAAGCAGATGTTTCCTGTGCCAAACGCCTTACCTTTCCAAGAAGGAGAAAGAAGAAGGATCTGTTAGGTGATTCTTGCAACAGTACAAGCTAAGTACTGTGTAACTGCTCGCTATTCAGCGGTCTGCTGCGGCGAGTTTTCCTTGAGATGAGAGGAGAATCGTTAAAGAAACCGCACCGATTACAGCAGGAGGCAGAGGAGACCAACAACGCGCGCGCTATGCTGTAGGTGAAGTGACGTTAAAAGAAACAAAGGAGGAGCGCGCGGCGTCAGCCTGTGTGCTAAGACAGCTCGCTCTCCCCGTGGTTCTTCCTTCGCAGAGATTGGTAAGCTTTGGTATGGTCCTTTTTGAGTGTGTGCAAAGAATACCTTCTCTCTTTTACCTGACGTGATCAGGGCCACGAATATTAATATATAATCAGCGACCGGACGGGATATGAACTATCTATACTTGGAATGGCGTGCGCCTTTTACGTAGGTTGTCAGTAGCCTGACGTGCGCAGGGCGGCCATAAAGTCTGTTATGTTTTTCCTGCCTTACACCTGCATTCATACACTTTGTTAGAAACACCTTCCTTACACCTACACTCACAACTTTATCAGTTACACCAATCCTCCTAGTGTATTTGCATAAGTGCTCTGATATATGATATGCACAATATCAGCCAGCGATGGCTCTGTGTTTATAGCGCAGATCAGTCAGTGCTGAGCTGAGAGCGGTCCGCCGCCCGGCAGGCAGCAGGCAGTCCTCTGTTCATAAGACTACCGCTGATGAAGCGCTAATACAAACTGTGCACGCTAACAGATGGTCCATAGGTTAACTATAGCCTACACCTTATAGATGTTTCAAAAAGTGACAGTCGAATATGTGCTGCAGGCCAGATTCCCATCTACCGCGTGCAATAGTGGGATAATGCGGTCTATATCGTGCAGTATTTATCTAGAAAACACATTACCAGTATACCTTAAAAAACATTAAATTCGCAAGGTTTCATCTTACAGTTCAGAGGTCTAGTGTGGTACATGCTGCTGGTACGGCAGTACAGGAGACACTATAGAACATCTTCCTGATGTTTTGTTCAGTTTTACCAGCAGCTTCACTTGGCAAACCGTATTTTATTATGAACATTATGTCACCCTGACACATCAAAACAAACAAACAAAAAAAACCCACTGAGCTGAAAAGTCCTGCTGTCATAACGCTCTTATGTCATTTCACCCCACACAGTGTCATCACACATCACCAAGAACATTAATCACCCGATAGTTACGTCGGCTCGACATCAAAGTTGACAACGGCAACAGCTGGCTCTTGTTGGAATAATCATAAGCACAGCTGTCATGAAGGACTTATGTAGGTTTCATACATGTGTTATGTAGGTTTCATACATGAAGGGCTTATGAAGGTTTCATACATGTGTTATGTAGGTTTCATGTATGAAGGGCTTATGTAGGTTTCATACATGTCTTATGTAGGTTTCATAAATGTCTTTTGTATCGTATCCTTAAGTGTCATCAGATTAGTTTCATACTGTTGTGTGGGTAGTACTGAATACTGACTACAAAAGGCAAATATAATTTCACTGCTAAATCCAAAATGATCAACAAATACTGGCCCATGTGTACAGGGGACAGTGTATCCAAGTGTGTACAGGGGACAGTGTATCCAAGTGTGTACAGGGGACAGTGTATCCAAGCCAGATATATTTGTTCTACTCTCTGGTTAACCACATACTTCAAAAAAGATCTTTTTTCTAATATCAAATATTTCTAATAACCCCAAATAGACTCATCATTACTGGGGCTTGTGATCATAGTGAAACCAATATATGTTTTTACCACAGCGGTATATTTGAATATTTTACACTACTATCATAATTTTAGAAAGTTTAAAATTAGAATACAGGAAAAAAACAGTTAAAAAGGCAGTAAAAGCAACATATATGGAATTATGATCTTCACATTTTAAATAAAATACAAATAAAACTACTACTTACATATTCCATGTAATACACATATAAAATATATTGGCCTATTAAAGCAGGTTTGTTTGATTGTTTAATGCTGTGGAAATCTGAGATGATGTTAATTTTAGACCACCATTTTGCTCAGGGGGAACCGGAGAGCATCGGTAAGCCTCGCTCTCTGCCAACCTCCTCTGCACTTGCCTGGACAAATGTATGTAGGACTTAGAGGGCGTACCCTGAACGTGGGGAAGCTTCCTTTAACAGCAGGACAGCACAGCTGTCTTTATGTGTTACTCAGGTTCACGAAACATTGTCGATAGGGAGTGAAGTCTGTAGCTCTGTGAATAAGATCTTTCTTTGTCATCTTCTTCATGGCTCTGTCGCGTCAGTGGATGACAGGGTCCCATCATTTAATGCTTTACACTCTGTTACCATGATGCTTTCTCCCCTCTGCACTCAGTCGGCTGCGTTTCCCTGCCAATACCGAACATTCGTGATTCACAGCACAATACAAACACAGTGGGACAGGAGAGAGTAAACCAGACACTAGATGCATTGCAATGGTGTCCCAAAATACGTGGCCTATATTCTGCTACACCTATGACAAAGGCTTGCGCTGCCCGGCTGCTATGCCCTGCCACGGCCCACGGCGCTGTGCTGTCCGTTTCCCTAGGCGTTAGGAGACAGGAGAACCTGCACTCAGTGAAGTTCAAGACACCACCAGCTGTCGTGTCCAGTGCAGTTTGGTCAGTGTAATCCCCGTTTCCCTGCCGACTGGAGGTGTTTTCTCTTCACCTCTTGTGTCCGTGGTTACGGCAAAAAGCACAAACGCTGCATTCAGCAACAAGGTCTGTAGTGACGGCAGTAATGAAGACCAAAGGGTTTAATCAGAACCAGCACCAATGACTAAGAGGACATGGAGTTATCACACACTCTGGTCACATCATTCTAATGTCTCATCTCACCCTTGCATGCAAATCCTCCAAGAACGTATTATGAGACAGTGAGAACCACAGAGAGAGAGAAAGAGAGACAGTGAGAGAGAGACAGCGAGAGAGATTTTCAATATTTTTGAATGAATAAAAGCCAGAAGCAGATAGAAACAATAGACGGTCATTAATTAGGAGTGTGTGTATAAAGGTAGGGTTGTATGGAGGAATACTACAGCAGACTGAGCAGGTGCCTGGAACGAGCTGAGGCTGGTGTTACCGTGAGCGACAGCACGTGGCTCTCACCGCACTGATGCTACGGGGCCGTGCTGGGCTAAGTGCTGAGCTCACACATTATTGAGCAAGCAGAGGATGACGACGGTATGTCAGCTCTGATTAAATCACACTCCTGCCAAAAAACAGCATGTCCTGCGCAGCTTCAGAAGTGTACCATTGTTAGATGAGTAGACTCAGGGTTTTTCACTGTGGGTTTTAGAGTGAGGCAGTTGCACCTAGGTCCAGTGCTGAGTTCATCAAAAGGATCAGCAGAGCCTGATGGAATTCATCGTGTCAAAACTGAACGCCAACAGGGTCCACATGTGAAACACAAAGAGCCAGGAAGGTCACTGAGCTTCAGAGTTACATGCAACACGTCGGTCTGTTTTCTGTGAAGCCGCATGACTGGGCACAGGGACAACCCAAGAAGAGCAATGGGATATCACTGGGAGAACTAGGAAGAACATTAGGAGAACACTGGGAGAAAACAGAGAACACTGGGATATCTATCACGTGGAATTATCCTCCTGGAACCCATTGCAAGTATCAACAGTTTCCGAGAGGTAAAAACTAATCCAGACTGACTGGGCGTCCAGGAAGTGGGAGTGGCCTTACAGATCAGGTCGGCAATCACTCTGCAGCAGCAGGGCCCAGGTAATGAGGACAGAATGCAGTCCAGTTCAAACTAACAAGTATCGTGTTACCATGGCAGTTTACCAGGGCTGCAGGAATGACTGAAGAAGCAAAGCTGTACCAGCAATGCAACAATGAAAATGATTTTTGCTGTGATTAAATATTTTGGCACGTTGGGGAGAAACCTCACAGCTGTGGCATATGAGCCACCATTCCACACCAAGGATGGAAGTGTGAGCAGCCCGTGTGAGCAGCCCGTGTGAACAGCCCGTGTGAACAGCCCCTGTGAACAGCCCTTGTTGTAACGCTGGATGTAAAGAATCGTCGGTCCCTTCGTTCCTGCCCAAGTATCACAATAATGCCATTGTGGGCAGAGCCCAGACTGGAGTGACATGCATTACTGCCCTCTGTCTTTGCACTGCGTCGTGCTAATCACATGGAACTGACTGCTGCTTCACTTCTGTAGTTTTAAATGTGTTATCACACACTGGTTCCCCTCCACTGATTATGCAGGCACACGGTCAAACGTCACTCTTCAGCTTGGACAGAAGAAAGCAACTGCATTTTAAACAGCTTTGCTCTTCCCAGTTGGATGCCAATTTCTGTTGACGTTACAACAGTTCGTTTCAATGTAGTGAGCCACTCACCAGCTTTCCTTGCCAAGTGCCCTGCTCTTAAATTTTCCACAAAATGAGTGCACAGCTTTACTTAAGAGAAAGCATTCAGAATAACATATATAAAGGGGACAGTGTGGTGTCAGTCCTGTGTTGTTTAGTGTGGTTTTAAACAGAAGGCTTAAAAAAAAAAAACGTGTGAACATTTCCCCAACAGCAGCGTTAATACACCATGACTGTAATGGAACAAGCATGTCACTACACTTCTACAGACCGAGGGACCGATTCTTAGAACCACTCACTTCTCTCAAAGTTCCATCCTTTAGAGACTTTCTTTGGTCAAGAACATTACAGGAAACAGTTCAGCAACCCTCCAAAAAACTGTCAGCCTAGAAAATCTTCAAGATGCACAACCCAGTCACACTGTTCCGACGACAGAGGAGTTTCTGGCGGTAATAATGAGGCTGACCACAGAGAGCTCAGAAGCCCACAAAAGCACGGCCAATCCGATCCCACAAGAGAGCATCAGCAAACAGTGTGCACATCACCACGCAGTCGACAGATCATGGGGAGCAAATGCTGAACCCAAAACCGCATCTGAACAGCTTCACATCTGCCAGTGTGGACCCAAGGGCGTCTGCATTTATTCACATCTTCATCAATGTTCTACAGCTGTTAGTAAATGCAGGACTGACACCTTCTGTCTAAGGCTACAGACAGCAGATATCACACTAACATGTAATTCATCACACAGATGTGCATTATTCAAACTTAATGGTTACATTTCTATATAAGAATGTCTTTTTACCTTATGGTAAATCTTTTCCTTGCAGTACAATCTAAGAGAGGCTGAAATCCCCTGCTGGGTATAATCTGTCTGTTCTCTAAATATAGAATAATAATTGTATGGTTTATGATGGAACAAAAGGTTTCAAAGACTTAAGGAAATAGCAAAGAGAGACATTTTGTTGCATGTAGCCTGTTATTAAGTGTTTTCATGGTGTATATTAATGACTCTTTTGAGTGGCCCATAACCATGTGCTATAATTACCAGACCTTTACGGACACTTTTATTTTATGATTTTAGATTTATTATTTTATTTTTCTGCCATGATCACAGTGCAATTTGTGTATATATTCTTTTCAAAATATCAAAGATCAAAGGTCACCCTGAACATTAAAATAATTTTTCCCCCAAATCATAGTCTATATCTTGCAGTCCCATGACAGTTTTGATACTTCTCCATGGCACCCTAAGAGCTAAATTCCCATGCACAGTAACAACCAGAATTGTACGATAACCAGAATTAGAGATTTGAGGTGGCTGGTTCTCATATTCCATATGACTGGAATATTGGTAGAACACGATACAGCAGTGCCTATGAACACTGTGACTATGAACACTGTGACTATGAACACTGTGCCTATGAACACTGTGCCTATGAACACTATGCCTATTAAAACTGTGCCTATGAACACTATGCCTATTAAAACTGTGCCTATGAACACTGTGCCTATGAACATTGTGCCCATGAACACTGTGCCTATGAACACTGTGCCTATTAAAACTGTGCCTATGAACATTTGCACATCATAACTTCTGGCCAAATACACAATAGCAGACAGTATTTTAGGATCTCTGATGCTTTGTTTCTTGACTATTTCATCATAGCTGAAATGAATCGTCTTGCATAATTTTATTCAGTAAATTGAGGTCATTTGCATTTGGGTAAGAGTGAGTTCTCATACTCCCTCAAAGCTGTTCTTTTAGCAGGACCTTCTAAAACCTCCCAGTCATGCAAATCAGTGCTTCACTCTCAAATCCATGAGTGCCACATCTGAGAAGTGCAGACCAAAGTGTTTTTAACACAACCACCACTACATTAGAAAAAACTGAGAGATAAGAGGATCATTCCCATTCTCTTGATTCCTAATTCTCAGTATGAGTACATTCATCAGTTAAGGCTCATTCAGGACTGATGCAAAGGCTTCTGTTTTCTAGAGGATTTAATGTAGTCCTGATTTAAAGGCAAGCTTGGTTTATCTAAAACCAATCAGCTGCGCCTGTAACATGAAAGAGCAGCACGTCATTGATGGGCCAGAGATACATCAAAGTTTTCTTACAGAAAAGCCAAAAGGTGTCTCCTTCCTTTTGAAGTTCTTAAGACATTAGAAGAGACTTCTCTCCCAGATGCTCCTCCATGTAATTCATTTATGGCAAATAATGAGATCCAAATGTTCTCTAAATTGATCCTAGATCTTCCAGAGAACGTCACTGAAATCATGGAACAACAATGACATTTTCAGAATGGAAAAAGCTATGCTGCTTTTAACACATAAACTGGGAGTAATAGTTTAAACAGCTTTTCTGGAATGACCAGAGGAGGAGGTGATGATGATGATGATGATGATGGTGATGATGATGATGATGATGCCCAGCAGCTGATTCCTGAGGAGTGCTGACCGTCATTACAGCCATTACTGAAGCAACATCCTTCATCCTCCTGAAAATCACTTCAGAGAAGAAGTTGGTGTTTTATGCTTCACAGTATGTGCAAAAACAATTATGAAACTGGCCATATCACATAATACATAATACATAATACATAATACAATACACAATACATAATACATAACATAAAAAACATAACACAACACATAATACATAACACATAATACATAATACATAACACATAATAAATAACATATAATACATAATACATAACACATAATAAATAACACAACACATAATACATAACACAACACATAACACATAATACATAACACATAACACATAATACATAACACATAATACATAATACATAACACAACACATAATACACATAATACGTAACACATAATACATAACACATAACATAACACAACACATAACACATAATAAATAACAACACATAACACATAACACTATAGGCTGCTGATGCTGCAGGTGGGAGGTTTTTTTTTCTTCAGCTGTTCTACACCAACACACCTTTGCCATTTCCTGCAGACACACACATCCCCCACGTACTGTACGCCTTTCCCTCCTGAGCTTTAACAAACCTCGATGACAACGCATCGTTCGTAGAACACGAACACGAACGTTCAGAGTGAAACGTCATACATGGAGCACACGCAGCAATAGTTGCATAATATGTTAATTATGTTAATATGTTAATTATGCTAATATGTTAATTATGGCGCTGGGAGGTGCTCTCCGTGTGCACTGCTGACCTGTGATTTGAATATTGTCACATGAATTAGATGCACTACATGTGAATGTCACCAACTGCTGGGTTGAAATGTGCAAACGGGTAGATAAAGTGGGTGATGGTAGCCAGATCACCATCCAGAACCCCAGAACACCTCCCAATTCCACCAGAACAGTCATCACCAGAACACCTCCCAACTCCACCAGAACAGTCATCACCAGAACACCACCCAACTCCACCAGAACAGTCATCACCAGAACACCACCCAACTCCACCAGAACAGTCATCACCAGAACACCTCCCAACTCCATCAGAACAGTCATCACCAGAACACCTCCCAACTCCACCAGAACAGTCATCACCAGAACACCACCCAACTCCACCAGAACAGTCATTACCAGAACACCTCCCAACTCCACCAGAACAGTTATCACCAGAACACCACCCAACTCCACCAGAACAGTCATCACCAGAACACCACCCAACTCCACCAGAACAGTTATCACCAGAACACCACCCAACTCCACCAGAACACCACCCAACTCCACCAGAACAGTCATCACCAGAACACCACCCAACTCCACCAGAACAGTCATCACCAGAACACCACCCAACTCCACCAGAACACCTCCCAACTGGAATAACAGCTGCACAGACAGAAGCACTAAAAGCATCACACTTTGTCATTGTTTTTTGTCCAGCTGTCACAAAACATAAATGTAATTATGGCTCAGATTTTAGGGTTATAAAATTCCTTGAGTAATTTACATAAAATAAAGAAAAGTAAATAACTATGGATGTAAATAAATAATATTGGTTTTCCTGACATTAGCTTTATGTACATATGTATATTATATATACAAAACACAATTAGTCTCCTGCAACAATCTGCACATATATAAAAGAAAAATTGGCAGTTTGTTGAACAATTGGCACGTTTCCATGTTTCCTTGTTCAGTGCAGTGATGAATCACACTTCCCTCTCTGGCATTCAGGTCCCAGGAGAACAGTACCTGCACTGTGCAGCTGTTTGATGGAGGAGGGATAATGCTATGTCTCATCTTTGTCTCCCTGAACCTTGCTCTTTGTCTCCCTGAGATTTGCTATGTCTCATCTTTGTCTCCCTGAGCCTTGCTATGTCTCATCTTTGTCATCCAGTCAGACAGCAAAGAAAATAACTAACTGGATGAGAGAACTGACAACAGACTCTGCCTTGCCTCCAGGGATGGGATATCAAATCAGCCCATTCCAGTGCTGATGGAATACAACTGCCAAATCAGTTGTAAACAGACTAAGACAAATGCCCCACACTAGGCAGTAAAGTTGAGAAATTAGGTGTATACATAAATTAGTGGTTTAAACTAGATATGTTACCTAAATTAGTGGTTTAAACAAAAAATGTACCTAAATTTGGTAACAAGAAGCACGCCAAATTTGCAAAGTGCAGTGCATCAGGTCTGTGACACCCACAGTGCAGTGCGTCAGGTCTGTGACACCCACAGTGCAGTGCGTCAGGTCTGTGACACCCACAGTGCAGTGCGTCAGGTCTGTGACACCC
>JAOYMR010000017.1:27574040-27585065 GCA_025802075.1 Tenebrosternarchus preto | reverse complement strand
CCTGTTTGAGTATCGAGTGAACTCACATTTCTTAGTCGTGACAAGCAACAAGCAGATACGGTATAGCATTAATCATAAGATCGATAGAAGCATGAATGAATCCATCTGAAATCAGTTGCCCTCACTGTGTAGGAGCCAATAAGGATCAGAAGCAGCAGCACTTCTTAAGAGAGAGTGACTGCCACAGACTACACAAAGGTTAGAATTCTCTATGTGAAGCGAATGGGATGAGAAGAGTCAGATGTTGGAGTCTTCTACTCTTTGACTTCCTTTGCTTCATTATTTACCAGAATCAGCCTGGCCAAACGTTGCCTGCAGTCAGAACCGGCCAGTATTTCCAGAAACCAGAAACAAACATATCCGTGCACTCTTGAAGTGCTCTTGAAAGTTGGATCAGAAGATCATTTGGGTTTGGAAGGTTGATGCGCTTCACTATGCTGGGGCACAAGCTTAGTAAATACCTTTATAAATCTTTATAATTCATATCCTGAATATTAGAGCTCAGATCCTATACTAATACTGTCTATAAACAGCTTGCAAAAGAGGATCCAGAGGGTTGTTGGTTCGAATCACTGATCACATGGGCTGCTTGCTTGCTAATAGTTGAATCAGCAGATGTGTATCAGAACAGGCTCTGTCTGAGCTACAGTTCAGCGCAGTGCCACTGTGGCCAGCCTGCCACAGACAGTCGTGCTTTACAGTGTGGTGGGTGTGAAATCCTCAGCAAGGACAAATGGGGGGTAATTCATGTGGTCCACTGTAGCCATGGCAACTAAACACCCTCTTCTTATGTATGGTTGCTTGAGAAGCCAGGAGAAGCTGTCAGACGGCTTTCCCTCGGTCGTCCAGCTGAGATGTTGAGATCCTCACACCACTGGTCCCTTCTTCTAAGAAAAACAACAAACAGGTGTCCATCAAGAGCTTAATGTGCTCCGTGGTCTAGTAGAGATGGTGCTGAGGAGTACACGGCCTCACATGCTTGGGGCAGCTTTCCAGCCATGTATGTCAAATGTAAAACCCTACCAGCTGTACCTGAGACACCGAAGGTGGGCTGTACACTTTTGAAATTAGTTTTACAGTTGCTCCAATAAAGGTTAAAGGAAGTGTGTGTGAGTGTGTGAGTGTGTGTGTGGTGGGGGGGTGTTGCACTAACAGGTAGCTATGACCCAGACTATACAAGTGTGTGCTAATCCATTATGGTTTTAATTACTTTATATACAAGCGTCTGAATACAATATTGAGGAAATGCAGCAATATTGTCTCTCTGGAGAACATGGTGTATTGCTTTGCTTTTTGAGGGAGGTGTGTGGCTTTCAGAACTGATACTATTTTGTTCAAATGCCTTTGAGCAATAATGGTGACCTGCAAACCTAAATCAGTAACACAGAACGAGCCGAACACAAGCATCTAATCAGAGGAACATCTACCCAGAGGAACATCTACCCAGAGGAACATCTACCCAGAGAAACATCTACCCAGAGGAACATCTACCCAGAGGAACATCTACCCAGAGAAACATCTACCCAGAGGAACATCTACCCAGAGAAACATCTACCCAGAGAAACATCTACCCAGAGGAACATCTACCCAGAGGAACATCTACCCAGAGAAACGGTGTGTTGGCATATTTTCATATGTACACAATGAATATAATGACTGTGCTTTTACATGTAATACACATTAATGGAATTCACCCATTTCTTCTTATAAGAATCTTCAGTTACATTATTGATTAATACATTCATAAGAGAAAAAAATAATTATTATGAAAAGGCTGAAGTGTCTGTGTTTGAGATGCCACTTCACTTTCTTCATCATGGTACTGCACATCCGTCATCAGTGGAATGTGATCTGGAACTCCACTCTGCTATTAGTGGGTTTATTAGTGGGGTTGTTAATGGGATTATTAGTGGGGTTATTAGCCCAGAAAAATACAAGGTCTAGAAAAGAACAGAGAATATCAGAGGGTCCAGTGAGGTCCAGTGACGTTTACTAAGAAGGTAGAACACATGTGGAATTACACCCAGTAGCTTCAGGGCTTGTAGCTGCACAGTGACATCATGGACACAAAGGGCTGGAGGTCATTTTTAAATTGGCTTCTTGCATCTTCTCTTGTTCAGTGTTCCTTTAGTATTTCTCAGAATCTCCAGCACTGAGTCTGAAAGCATTGGCTTGTAAATTTGCAGGATTTAGTGTGATTTTCTAAAAAGAAATGCTACCAAAGCTTTATGTCCTGTTCCCCCATCCGAGGGACGAGCAGCCAGTGAAAGGGGAGCCTTGGGCACGTTGTTTTGCTTCACATAGCTTTTACTGTGGTGTGGCTCTTTAATTAATGAGGCTGTATCTGAAGTGATGCTGACGACTGCACTGTTTCAGCCGCTTCTAATCAACACAGAGTTGTAGGTGTCCAATCGGTTCCAAACAAGTCAGCGGATGCGAAGGCAAACACACTCTTTACACCCCTGCATCAGGGCCTGCTGCCGCATAGAGCCTCTTCTGTGCGGCTTTGGTACTTTTATTATCTCCGCCGGAGATCTTCAGGTGGCCTCTCTGCTGCATTCTCCTGCCTTTCCAGGAGAAGGGAGCTTTTCGTGCGGATGTGTGATTTACAGCCCTGCTCCAGATCTATCAGACCACCCGCACACAGACATCAATGCGTGAATCAGCGCTACAGTAAATCAGTCAGCAGGAAAAGCCCCAGAGAACCCTGCATCTCTCCCATACACCGGCCAGGCTGAATTACCAGCTGACACCCTCCTCATGAAATAAGGGAGATCACACACAGGGATGATCGATGAGTTTTATTCTGTTTCTCGTCTTCATTCATGTTCCTTAAATGTTGTGTGTATTCATTAGTCCTGCCTGTTCTGGACCTCAATCTCCCAACATATATATATATATATACTGTTACATATATATATACTGTTACATATATATACTGTTACATATATATATACTGTTACATATATATACATATATATATGTTGAGCCTCACACAAACATTTCAGTGTACAACTGCCTCATATTTTCTGTGCATGTGACAAATAAACCTGAAACTAAACGAACTGTAACTTCCTGTCTGCATTGTTGTGTTGTGTATTTGTACGTTGTAGTCCTTGTGTACAGCAGTGCTTTTCTGTTGTTGTTGGGCATGTTGCACCACGGACCAAAATAAATTCCATCTTCTCCCAAAGTATACTAAGCATATGGAGGAATGACTAAAAAAACAGACTGAAAGTTGGATTGGAACAGTTGTGGCAGCTGCAAATGTAGAGAGGAGAATGAATATGTATCAGTTCCTGGGGTTTATGGAATCTCCTGCTAGGAGTCTGGCGGTGTGTGGAGGCTTCTGCGGAGTTTCAGCACCACTGCCTCCTACAGCAGCTGAAATCAGGAAGCAAGACAAGCACAAGCCTGAACAGCAACACAACAGAGAAACACGCAGGCAAAAAATCTGATGATCTCAATAATAAGTGAAAAAGTGCTGAGCACATACACACAAGCCTACATAAATAAAGCAACATAGATCTTAAATATCTCTCAATATCAAAATGTATATATAATCTGTTATAATAGTTTATACTGAAACAAAAGGATTTTTAATCTAACCCATCTCTCAGATAAGCCCGTGGTTGTAAAAGCTCCCATATCTTAACCAACTAAACCCATTAAAGAATCTTCACTGGAGAATCCCAAAGTAACATCATTCATGGAACAGTTCACTATGTCTCTCCTCAGAGCGTTTAGATCTTTAAATAGATGCTGCTGCAAATGTCTTACCCTCCTGCTTCTGCACTAAAGGATATTTTGGGACAGTGATGAGATATTGATTGCTGGTGTGGTTGGAGCTGATTGGCTCATAAGCTTGGGATTCATTGATCTATGAGCATTGTTTGGGTGCTTGAGTTACGCTTCTGCGTGGGTCCTGAGGCTGTTTTTCGAGCAGTGTGGGGATAACAAACACGCAGGGACAATAGCAGAGATCAGATTAACACGTACACCTCAAGTGAAACGCATGACACCGATAACTGGTCACATGACCATGTCTCCTTTGACTGCTATCTTAGACAACAGCGCTAAACAAGTAGCACATGCATGTGAAATAAAGACAGTAAAAGGTGGAATTACAACCAAAAAAAAAAAAAGGTTAAGCTGCTAAAATAAACTCCGCCCATTTGAATGACAAATCACTTCAGTGACATTTTAAAATGAATAGCTGATTGAAGCTAGGACAGCCTGCTCTACGGCGGGAGTGATTCTTAATGTCAAACAGGCAGAGTGATGCGGCAGACATGGCCTATCCAGTACGAGCTGTGGAAGCTCATCAGTGTGGCTGCAAAGGTCAGCTCAGTTTCTGTTCGCATCCAAGGCCAGTCCTCCAGTCGCCAATCAGAGCTCCGGCTTCCGAGAGAGGTGTGGCTCCACCCCCAGGGGAGGGTCTCCTCCGACACCATTCGGCATATTTTAATTCGGAACAAGAAGGGCCTGTATTTCTGGCAGCTAACACACAACGAAATCTAAAGTTACCCCCGAAAAACCATAGTTTTTTTTATTCCAGTCTAAGCCCTGGAAATTTTGAGCCAGGTGCCCTGGTACAGTATAGAGTCAAGCGTGTGAAGCATGAGTCACATCTGGGTTCGACAGGTGGACTTGTGGTGGAGAATCAGGAGAACACCACTCACTGCTGGGTTCTGCCTGTGTGAATGCAGTGTGCAGGTGTGAGTCATCTGAGGGAGTTTTGCACGTGGGAGCGAGACCCTACATCTCTTTGCAGCAAAGTAGTTATTCTCTGTTCTTCTCTTAAGCAGAACCTGTGGCTTTGAGGGGAGGTGACTGTCATTCACAATAATGTATCTGCAGCAGATTTGGAGTTCCTTAAGGTGGAATCTCTTTCTACTATTTCAGAACAGAGATCTCTATAAGAATAGGGATTAGAGACCTGAAATAACCCAGATTAGCAAACAATCATGGAGTGATGGAATAACAGAACAATTCATTTTGATTTGCCATAACAATTAATAATGTTTCCTAATGCGGGGTTGACAGATGATTTCAGTTATGAACACCTCTCTTCAGTGATTGGACATCAGTCTCTCAAATCTAGTCTTGATTCAAACAAGCCTGACATCTGCAAGAAAGCCTGGGTCCAGTGTGATTGCAGAGGGAGTACAGGTACCACAATGCCTGAATCCAGTGTTATTTCAAAGGTAGAGTGAATCTGACTGGTGTGTCTCATAAACCCAAGAAAAGATGTGACTCACAGTCTCACTGTGCCTCCGTGGCTACAGCAGTGGCCAAAAGAAAAACACTGACCTCCTCCTCCCTGAAAAGCTCCTCCGCCTCCACTACCTCCACGGTATCATACTGAATCCAGTACAGCTGGAACACACTCCTCCACTACCTCCACGGTATCATACTGAACCCAGTACAGCTGGAACACACTCCTCCACTACCTCCACGGTATCATACTGAACCCAGTACAGCTGGAACACACTCCTCCACTACCTCCACGGTATCATACTGAACCCAGTACAGCTGGAACACACCCATGCATCCACGACCAAGTTCACTACAAACTTACTTTCCAAACGCCCCAGTCGGACAGGAGTCCTGCTGAAGTGCTGAAGTGCTGTGTGGCCTCATCTCACTCATTTCTTTCCGAGGCCTTTCTGTGATGTCAGAAGACATCCTGTCAAGGACCCTCTCTAACATAAACACGACACACCAGCCACAGTCACGACACCACAGATAATGAACAGCACAGTCCAGTTTAAAAACCATCTCCACGAATCTCCACGATCTCCACGAATCTCCACGATCTCCACGAATCATTCTTGTGAGGTTCCCCTCCTTCCTCATTCTACAGTGCAAGACAAATTAATCGAAAAAATAAAAGCAATTTTTTTTTCTGAAACTCAGAACTCTCTGATTAATTGTTTTTATCCAGCCTATTGCAGTATTACATAAGTGTTTTGATCTTAAACAGAAGGTTAAGGTTCTTTGCGGTGAATTTTAGTGGCTGTTTTTTCACACGTGTGTGGGTGTTCCTTCAGCTAACTCAGATTGGTTTTGTTTACAGAGACCAACCAATTCAATACAATATATTTCTTCAAAACTGAAAGCACAGATTTGCCCTTGGCATTTTTCAACAGCTGTTAAAAACCATAACTGCCAATTTTTTCTAAAAAAAGAAACATAAAGAAACAATTATCTCCCATAATGATTTTTGACCTTTTTGTGTGAAGTCTCTCATTTTAAATAGTCTCTCATTTTAAATGGTCTCTCATTTTAGCCATAGATGCAGATTCATGAAGCCTTTTTTCTGTGTATTGGTACAGTTCACTAATCCTACACTCAACATTTACACCCTTCAACATGCCATCCTAACATCAGTGTTCTGGTAATACAGAATTCATTTCAGTTCTCTGAGTCCCCATGAGGATAGAAAAACAACACACACACACACACACACACTCACAATATACTAAAGGATTAGCATCCCTGTACTGTATGTCTATTTACATATATTACTGTAGCTAAACACTGGCACTAATCTCAGTAAGCAAATGAAAACCTTTTGTTTGTTTTTAAATACACTCGTGTATATTTACACAAAACCATTTAAAGCATCAATCTTTTGTTTTGAATCTCACATGTTTATTTTTTTAATGCTCTCTTTCACTTCTGCACTGTTATAAGCCATTTTTTACACTTATATTATACAGTAATAACAATTACTATTATTTTTCTTTCAAAAACCACACATCCAGGTTATGGGACTGACCCCATCAACATGCCTGATGATTCCACTGAACACTCTCTCCCCACGTGTCAGATTTAAACTCTTGTCAACACAGAACACACAAACAGGACCTTATGACAGGGACTGGGCCGAGAAACAAACGCCTGTCTGTAGGTGGACGTCATGTGGAAGAGCCTGATGAAACCAGATCCTGAAGTTCCTCCGAGTGCTCAGGCTGCCCAACAATGAGGTTTAATGCTCAAGATGAAATTAAAGGGGAGCTTGGAGCCAAAAGCGAGGCTCCGCCTGCTCTGATGATATTTGTGCGACATTCTTTATGTGGGCCTTTCTGGGCATCAGAGGAACAGGAAGCCAAAGACACAGGCACTCCGCCTTAGTCCGGAAATGCCCTACAGGCGTGTAGCCAGCAGCCTCCCAGTACACAGAGCTGTACATCCACAGACACAGCATGAGAGTGAGGGCAGGCAGCCAGAAGAGAGAGCGCATGAGATCGCACTTCAGATTACTGCAGAGCTGCTGCTGCCACAGTTGGTTGGGTCTGTTCACATCCTCTTAACATTTCTAGTATTAGCCAGTAGGGCATTGCAACTATGGAAAAGACAGTTAAGAAAAGACTACAGTGAAGGTGTAGTGTGAGAAAGGTGCATTCCAGACTTTCTACCTGTGTAACTCGACAGATCCACTGAACAAAATCAGTGTAGCAAGTCCGTTAAGAAATGTGGAAAAACGCCCGACTGAATAACAGACTGAATGATCCAGGAAAAAAAGTCATGTTTCTAAAAGGTACTGATTTGTTTTTAACTTCACTGACTTCAGGACATGAAAGCCTGACCGAATTTGATCATTTGGAGTACAAGTTTTTACAACAAAAAAATGGAAAAGCAGAGTTTTTAAAATTACGTGTGTATTCCTCTAAAGGTTTATATGTGTGTTCACACATGCCTGAATAATCAGAATCAGAATCAGATGACATCCAGGAGCAAACGTTCTTCAACCATGAGCCAGACAAGCCTTTCTGTGCTGGAATACCAAACCCAGCTGACAAGCTCACTATCACCAGACACGCTCCAGTGTTTGGATGCAGACTGGGATGGGAATATCCTGTGCTACGGCCGTTTCAGGGAAGTTAAGCCTTAATCTCCTGTATTACCTGGGCTTCTCTGACCACAGCATGTACCACCTCAGTGCTATTTATTACAGTTTTTCCTTCTGCTTCTCTGGTGCTATAGAACAGAAACCTGGTGTTAAACTTCAAAAGTCACTCCTGGTTTTTATTCATCGTTCTTTAGGATGCTTTTTGTCAGATGTGTGGTTTTAGAGTTAAAGACAAGGTTGAAAATGTTCTCCCATAAGCTATTCCAGGGCTCAATTTTTATATTTGTATTTGATTTTTTAAAACACCATAAACAATTATAAATAACTCTAAAAGACAAATTAATGTTTTTTTTCCAGATTGAAGCATTTCTATAAATTCACACACACACACACACACACACACACACACTTACAGCTGTGTTTCAGAGCTCAGCTGAGAAATATATCCTCCAGTCTCAAAAAACACAAAAATAGAAACTGATGAAGACAGAGAGCATTTTCGCACAAGCAGGATCTGCCTAAGGTACCAGCCTTTACATGAGACACATTTGCTTCAGGAAGGAAAATTTATGAAACTGGTTAAATTCAAAACACACAGCAGCACAGCGAGCTGGAGCATGGAGCATCGGCCCACACGTCCACTCCACAGACCCCAGCGTGTCGGGGAAAAGCTCTGCCAAACTCCCTCCTGACGAGACCTCTATCCTGATCACGAACGGAATAAACATGTCACTCTCTCACATGGGTCAATATCACTACTGTGGATATAGCAGCATTACACAGCCAGTGCTTGAGTCCAAGCTCTGTAAAGACCTTCTGTAAAGTTCCCCTCGCACCATCAGCCTACAGTGATTTTTCCATTATAACTGATATTTCTTTGTACTCACATATATAATAAACTATTTTTTGGCCCTCTGTTGCACAGAGGATGTGCAAATCCTCGTGGAAGATAAGAACCTGCACGATTCCTCTTTACTGCTCTGCTCTCACACACCTCAGTTATATCAGCAGCTCATTATCCAGCCCTCCTGGAGCGCAGGGAACACTCTGAACCACGAGGGGTGACATCCGGGCGTGGCTTGTGGGAGAAAGCTCACGCTCTTCCTGGACATGAAACGCACTGGATGTTCTGCACAGAGGCGTGTTACCTGGGCCGGGTGCCTTTAGAGCTGTGAAAGGGGTGTCAGGAAGAGTGCAGGAGCTCCAGATTCATGCCGTCCTCTCACTCTGCTCCTCTGCTCGGTTCCTGAGAGGCCTGACAGCTTGGCAGAAGCCTTTCTCCCATCAGGACCCCGAGCGGGATGCGCCAGGACCATGCTGCGCTGTACAAAACACAACACAAGCATTCAGTATGTCTGCAGGCTCACTCGCACGCACGCGCACGGATGGACGCACGTGCACACACACGCACGTGCACACTCACGGGGACGTGCACAGAGCCCTATGAGAACAGCATAGCTGCCATCTGCTTGTACAGAGAAGCTGTGATTTCTCTCTGAACAAATTCCACTGCGGCCGAAGCCCCTCCAAGGCCGCAGAGGCCCAACTGCAGTTTCACAGTGGCAATTTCATAAATGTCCTTAAGTGTGAAATGTTTTAGCTGTTTTACATCATATCCTGTGTAATTAAAAACAATATAATGCAGAAAAGGTATTTTCAACAAATGGAATTTAAAAAATGTGTCCTACCCACCAACACCCAACACAGCTAAATACCCAACACAGTTAAACATGCAACACAGTTAAATACCCAACACAGCTA
This sequence comes from Tenebrosternarchus preto, assembly GCA_025802075.1. Taxonomy (NCBI): domain Eukaryota; kingdom Metazoa; phylum Chordata; class Actinopteri; order Gymnotiformes; family Apteronotidae; genus Tenebrosternarchus; species Tenebrosternarchus preto. The sequence continues at coordinate 27,575,446 of JAOYMR010000017.1, read as the reverse complement.
AACACCCAACACAGTTAAAAAACCAACACAGTTAAACACCCAACACAGTTAAACATGCAACACAGTTAAATACCCAACACAGTTAAACACCCAACACAGTTAAACATGCAACACAGTTAAATGCCCAACACAGTTAAACACCCAACACAGTTAAATAACCAACACAGCTAAACACCCAACACAGTTAAAAAACCAACACAGTTAAACACCCAGCACATTTAAACACTCAACACAGCTAAACACCCAACACAGTTAAACACTCAACACAGCTAAACATGTCATTTAGGCTTAAACTACATAATTTCATCACCAAAAGCATCTGTACACAAACAGGTCACAGAACAATACCTGTCTCACAGAACAATACCCACCTCACAAAACGAGTCTCACAGAACAATACCTGTCTCACAGAACAATACGAGTCTCACAGAACAATACCCTCCTCACAGAACGAGTCTCACAGAACAATACCCGTCTCACAGAACAATACCTGTCTCACGTGGTGCGGGAGGAGCGGTGTGCACTGTAGGAGATGCTACTCGATTATTAACATAAAGTGATAGAACAAAGCAGTGTGAATGGAAGCTCAGTGCATGCAGGAGAGCATCTTAAGGTGCCTGTGCTGTCGTGTGCATGGGACACATGCAGTGAATCGCCATTTTCTGCTGCCAAATGAAATGCTCACAGGTGGCTGTTCAATTCATTTAGCAGCACGCGTGCTGTGCACCAGCGCTCACACGCACAGTTGTGCCTGCAAATGCTGTGCTTCTGGCCAAGCCGTCCAGCCAGCGGAACAGATAACGCAGATCTCGGTCTAGGCCCGTGCATGAGGGTGAGGTTGATCGGGACCATTATAACATTCTGCTGTACTGGTTTATCAGTGCCATCCAGAAGCTCGGTAACACCTTCACTCAAAGGTGAGGCTCTCTGGGGAACTGATACTTCTTTATGCACTTAACACATTCATTGCCTTCACAATACAGCACCTCCCTTCATACTGCAGCAATGCTAAGCAATGCTAATGCTAAGCCAATAACGATCCAAATTAGTTCATGCATATGCATATTTCTAACACTGCTTAAATGAATCAACAATGGTAGAAACTCCTGAGTGCTACAGCATACCAAGCGTTGTAGGAATACTACAGTACCTGGCGGGAGCATGCCCCTTTTCCTTCCAGACACACCCCCTTTACCTCAGGACACACCCCCTTTTCATTCGAGATTAAATCATTAAGGCAGAGTCAGGGCAAGGGCTAATTTACAGTCTTTATCTTGATTTGCCTGGATATCCTGTGACTGCAGCTGGTCAGAGAGGCACAGGGAGGACAGACAGAGAGAGAGAAAGAGAGAGAGAGAGAGAGAGAGAGAGAGAGAGAGAGAGAGAGAGAGAGAGAGAGAGAGAGA